>PVKV010038651.1:0-13725 GCA_004027835.1 Alouatta palliata | reverse complement strand
TCTTAAATTTGATTCAGATTCAGAAACTGTTTTAAGGAAGCAATCTGAAACAGATCTGAATTATCACTCCTTAATTACTTCTTTAATTATTTATATAACAAAAACAAAATAATCTAAGGCATAAGAGTTCTAAAAACAATGTCCCATAATCCTAGCTTTCTGTGTGTAAGATTGAAAGCACCCATGCTATGAAAATAAAAGTATTACAAATGTACATTTTTAGAATTGTGATATTAGAACTATTATCCCAGTTGTGAATCAATAACATTTATTGTATACTGATTTTTATCAGAGATTAAGAGATTCCTGTCATAGAACCCTTAACAGAAGTAAGCTAAATGATTTTGTTTGATGAACAAACAAATTCTAAAAAATGGACCAATAAATAATTAATAAAAATATTTTAAAATTAAGTTATCAAAAGGATACATCATAGTAAAAGTGTTAACATGAGAATAATTGATTTTCATTGAATTAGGTCAATTATCTTCATAATTCTTAGTTTCATGTAGTTAGACAAGACTGCTATTTTTAGACAACCTCTTGAATTGATGTAGAGCAATTGATTTCCTATAGTTCTAAACCAGAGGACTGATGCATAGGCTGAAGTTTTTAGAAAATGGTGATAAGTTCTGAGTGTGATACTTGAAAACTGATATACCTATCCTGTACATTTATATTTATAGAAAATCAAATGTATGCATTTACTTCCTCATGATGCTATAAGAGGTATCTGTTTTATTTTTCATCTGCTAATAATGTTGTCCTATGCCATGCTTTTCAATTTTGAGACCTGGCTCAGTTGTTTTTAGCCTTGAAAACTGACAATTTAGCTGTGTAAAGGAGTCCTTCCAGAATACTTTACACACCCTATGAACCCCCAAATACCTGAGACAGGTCTCAATCAGTTTAGAAAGGTGTTTTTTTTTTTTTTTCGGCCAAGGTTTAGGTCATGCCCATGACACACAGCCTCATGAGGTCCTCATGAAATGTGGCCAAGGTAGTTGGGGTACAACTTGCTTTTATACATTTTAGGGAGACATAATAGATCAGTCAATACATGTAAGATTTACAATGGTTCCAAGGGCCGGACAACTTGGAAGGGGCAGTGGTGGGGGGTAGATCTTCCAGGACATGGGCAGATTTAAAAATTTTCTGATTGGCAGTTGGTTGAAAGAGTTATTATTAATAGAAAGGAATGTCTGGATAAGAAGGAATTGTGGAGACCAAGGACTTATGCAGATTAAGCCTCCATGTAACAAGCTTCTGGGAGAATAGATTGTAAATGTTTCTTATCACACTTAAAGTCTCTGTTGATGTGAATGCTTGGAGGGGTATAATGAGGCATGTCCAATGCCCTCTTCTATCATAGCCTGAACTAGATTTTCGGGTTAACTCCCCAAATGCCCTTGTCTAAGAGGAGGGATCCATTCAGATCGTTGGGGGGGACTTCAAATTTCATTTCTGGTTTGCATTCTTCCCCTTCTGGCCAAGATTTGACAAATGCAACATCGATGGCCACCAAATTTTTACTCAGTGCTATAACATTGCCTGGATGGCATGGTTGTCTGCCCCGGGTCCATCCTGTCTCTTGGTAAGACTCCGTATGGCTGAAGAACTTAGAGTATTAATAATATCTTGAAAATAAAAGTAAAGACTTATAGCCAATTGAATGCTTTAGGCCAAATAGGAATGGACATGGACATGCACTGAATTTTTTTTTAAGTAAAAAGTCAATGAACAAAAAACTAAAGACAAGGATACAAAACTGACTTATCTTTAATTACTATGCTTTGAGCTACTGTGATATTGGTTTGATTATAGACTTATAGCAATGAAGTATACAAAACCTAAGTTTGTTCTGAAAATTTTAATTTTATTATTTATAAAATCTATTTATAAATTTATAAATTTTAATTATACATATATATGTATATATTTGCATGACTCATAACAGGGAGTGTTATACCGAGGAGGCTTTGTCATGGGGTTTCTTTATCCCCTAAGTAATTGTTTTTTAATTCTACAGGAAGCAGGAAATTCTTTATGGTTGGGATGGATGAAAAGGTGCCACATAAAAGCTCAGAAAGCAAAGTCTCTTGTTTTATCATCTGTTTAAGCATCTGTATACCCATTCTTGATTTGGAGGGTCTGACCTTAACCTAATTCTATACCTCAAAACCAGCCCTTACAATCTCATGCACCCACCTCTTCCACAACAGTCCCTGGGTCTAGTGGGAGCATTCCTGTATAATCTTAGCAGCAGGAAATTTGCAGTAAAAAAAACAAAACAAAACAAAACAAAAACAGATCAGGCCCAGTGGAATGCCAAATAAGGCAGATTTGCATCTCTGGACTTCAGAATGCCATTATTTTGGTTTCCTTGGAAATAAAACAAGGAGAGATAAATAACATTAATATTTTGACAGTCCAAAGAGTATTTGTGTGCCAGAACAGAAAAAGAAACCTATTCCATTAGGCACCAACTAAAAATAGGAAGAATAATCTGGTACTCTCTAGAGCAGGGTTCCCACACTCTTGGGCCGCAGACCGGTACATGTTTGTGTCCTGTTTGGAATTGGGCTGCACATCAGGAGGTGAGTGGGAGGTGAGAAAGCAGTACCAACTGAGCTCTACCTCAGATCAGTGGTGATATTAGATTCTCACAGGAGCATGCAAACCCTACTGTGAACTGCACAGGCGAAGGATCTAAATTACACTCTCCTTATGAGAATCTAACTAATGCCTGATGATCTGAGGTAGAACAAATTCATCTCAAAACCACGCCCCATCCATGAAAAAATTATCTTCCGTGAATCTGGTCCCTGCTGCCAAAAAGGTTGGGAACCACTGCTATGGAGGATTATTTTAGCCTTAAGTTGGCTTTGCTGGAACTTTACCTTAAAATATGTTATCATGGTCAAAGCCTTGACAAAATAACCAGTGTCTCCAAATGTCCTGTTTTAAAAGAAAAGACTCTTACTAAACTTATGCAAATAACTATATTATCATAAGATCAGAATACTCATGAACAGTTTCTGAATTTTGGAGAATACAGATAGAAAAGTAAATTTGCTCACAAAAACATATTAAACTTCACCCAACTGCTCTATGTTATAAATAACTCAAAAGAAAAAGATTTGCTTGACTCTTCTTTAATCAGAGCAGTGGCTTTTAAACAGGATGTTGTATGTTTACCTTGGAACTGCTGTCTACAAGCCGAACAGCTATGGTTAGCTGAGAGTTGTCTATCAGGCACTGTAGAATCTAGCAGCTCCTCACATAGTTAGAATCAGGGGGAAAAAAAGAGGCTCCCTGCTTATGACTATTCTCCTCCTTGCATTCCCTAGGTAGCAAGATCCTATACCCAAAGGATTTGGGTCCCAGCAAGGGGCTGGGCTAAGGGACTCAGGCCCTTTGCTTAATGTTTATCTTATTTGCCTCAACATTGTCCTAGGCAATGCCAGCTTTCTCATTATATCCTTTGCCTATTTATTTATTTATTTTTAAATTTTCAATCTGAGGCAAATACTGAATGACCATCCAAAAATTTCAGTCACCTTTCTGGAGCAAATC
Source organism: Alouatta palliata (assembly GCA_004027835.1). Classification (NCBI taxonomy): domain Eukaryota; kingdom Metazoa; phylum Chordata; class Mammalia; order Primates; family Atelidae; genus Alouatta; species Alouatta palliata. The sequence goes on along the minus strand of PVKV010038651.1, from coordinate 10,149 downwards.
CATTGACTCCTTTTTTCCTTTCCCTTTTGTTTTTTAATTACCCTAATATTTTATTAAGCATCTAGAAGATAAGGGACAGCAAATTTGGTAAGACTTCTCGAACAGTCATATGAGTCTACAAGAGTAATGTTTCCCAGGGTGCCCATGTTAAAGGAACCACATTAACCCCCAGTTTAGCATGACCTGGGAAGTAGATATGTTAGGTGGCAGAACATTCCCAGTCATCATAAAGCCAGTTTCAACATGGCATGCTGCTTTATCTGGGGTGCTCCACTTGGCATTTTATAGACAGAGTTGGACAGTCTCCTTCTCAGGGTAAACAAATCTTACAATGACATTTATCTGGTCCACTAGGATGGTTGCAGGAATAACCTTGTGTGCATTTGGATCACATACACCATCAGTGATTATTTAAAAATGAGCTGTGGGGTCCTACATCAACCCAAACAAGCTCTTTCATTCTACAGCATTTATAATTAAGGATTTTGTCCTTATAGCAACTATTTTTAAAATTCCTTATAATAAAGATTTCTCAAGAAGCTGATGATACCGATCTACAAAATGGAACAATTCCTTTACATTATATCCTCTGGTTTTAATAGTTATTTGGCTTTGCCCTTTCCCCACATTGACTATCTTCTTGGTAACCACAGGTCTCAGAGGTAACTTTTGTTGCCCTGGCTTAATGTTTCTTTTAATCCATTTAGTTTTACCTGTGTAACTTATTTTATTTTAAAGCAATTCTTAAATAGTTTAACTAGAAAAAAATTACATTTTCTTTTACAAAAAACACATGCTTGTGTTTTATGAACTTCACCAAAAACACTTTTTACACTCCTACTGTTTTAACTCTGAATAACTCAAATTCCCAGTGAGGGGGAAAAGAAAACTCAGATTACCTAATTTAATATAACATGACTTCAACATTTTAAACTGCTGGAGATAATTTTGAGATTAAATTCACCAAATTAATCTTACCAAAGATTACCAAGGTCATGTGAATTAAAAGGCATCTAAGCTAGCTTCCACCAGTCTGATAAACATTCGCTTATTGAAGTCAATTGACTAGTGCTCTTTTATGTAATTTGGTAGTGAAATATTACTTCCACATGACACGTATAAACATATAGATACAACAGAAATGCAGAATAAAAAAGGCAGGTCCAAAAGATATTTCATTTGTCTGTTTAAAAATTCTCTGTCTCACGTTAGACTATTAATTTTTAAAAGTTACAGAAGACAACAAAAGTTAAAGGAAGGAGTTACCATCTCAGGCCTACTCAGAAGAGAGAAGGAGCTGAAGTAGCAGGGTACAGCTTCGAATAATATCATAAAGAAACAGATTGTAGAATTTAAAAATTAAAAACTTCTTACTTTAAGAGTAACAATATTTTTAATAAAATCATGTTTTAACCAATTCTTTAGTTTTCTATGAGTGTATTTTTAATATCAAAGCTCAATTTTTAGAAAAACTATTATGATTTTCTCTAACTATAGCCAATTAATCGCATAACATTTTAATAAATTTCTCTTTTACTAACCTTAATTATGAGTTAGACCATTGAGGGCATGCTTAGACTTTCTGGTTTGTCCTAAATATTTTTATGTGTTGAACAACTCAGTCATTTTATTTTAGAATTAAAAATCACCATATAAGATACTTCCTTATATGAAATTTTCTTTTAGGCTTTCTTACCAAAAAATACCTCTTTATTTCAATAAGTTTCTCTATATCTTCCATATTTTCTGGTTCCTTTTACCTTGTTTTATACATAACTTTTAAATAAGCTTTGAATTACACAAAAATGATGTACTTTTTAATAAAAACACATTTTTTAGAGAGAATGTTTTTCTAAAACATGATTTTTTAACATTGGAAAATACCCAAACATTTAATGAAATAGCTATTATTTAATTTATTATAACTTTAGATTCTAAATTGTTACAACTTTCTATATAAGTGTTTATTGCATTACATTTACCTAATTATTTTCTTTTAATAGTTTCCCTAGATTATGTATAAAAACTGTGATAGTCCCTGTTAACCATTTTAACAGACTGTGAATTTTAGGGCATACCTAAATAAGAAACTTGAGATTAAACATATGATTATTCTACCCATAATTCAAGATTTAACTGTTTTCATTAAACCAACAACATTAACATCTTATTTATCAAGAATTGCAAAAGCAAATATTATTGTGTTTTGGGATGGGCTTATGGTTTTATGACCTTGATGCCAAATTTTGACAACTTACAGTATTTGGCAAGGGTAAGTGGGAAGTCTCTTGAACAATGAATGCAAACAAAAATGTATGCTGATAATTCTTAAGGCATTGCTCATATTACTTTACCAGTAATATTAGAGCAAGCTTATTTATTAAAGGTTTTCCTTCAGTCATGTAAAATAGAAAAGCATTTAGTCTTATTTAATTCATAAATACTCTTTAACACAGTTTGGTACCTTGTAACCCAAAACACAAAACACATGTATGTACGCATAAACACACACATACACACTCATACAAAGATACTATAACTTTTATTTCAGAACTCTGGCTATGAGATATTCATACAAACTCACTGGTTTGCAAAAACAGTAACAAGAGGAAATGGTTTTGAGGCAAGAGAATAGGGAATAAGGGTAACCAAGGATTAAGGCAGAAGCAAAAGAACAGCAGGTACAGCCAGTTCACATACGCAAAAGAGCAGCGGGAGCAGACGGTTATAGGCAAGATTAGGCAGTATACAGGCCACATCCTCACCCCTGTGATAAGAAGAGAGAAGTTTCCACTTCAGCCTCTGATTGGTCACAGGCCAGTCCTTCATAGGATGTAACCAATTAGAGGCCTCTAAAGGTGTGTTATCAAAATTTTTTTAGGTGGGGGTGGGGGCCTCTTGAGCACCTTGCTCTAACCTACTGCCACTCTGTGGAAGGTACTTTGGCTTAAGTAAATCTGTGCTTTTGTTATTTTGTCTTTCATTGCTTTGTTATTTTGTTGCTTCTTTGTGTTTGGTTCAATTCTTTGTTCAACACACCAAGAACCCAAGACCTTCCATCTGGTAACAGTTGGTTGCAAACAGTGCATTTTATCTCAGTAGAAAAGTAACAGCAGACTTAGAGCAAGCAGAAAAGAAAACAAAGAGAGAACTTAGAAACTTCAGAGTTGCAGGTTGACCTTCGGGCTCTTAATTTTCCTTGATGTAATTTGCCCATCAGTTTAAAACGTGCACAAGAACAGACCTAATGTTTAACCAGCTGGAGTATTAAAAACTCTGCCATGTCCTTCCATTTACACAATAATGTGCAAGTAGAGGCACCATAAAACCAAGTAGGGGGTTCATTCTCCTTGTCTTTCCTCCTCCTTAGAATATTTGTTTCCCACATTTTTTCTTAAAAGGAACTGAGCTGCGGCCTAGGGTTTAGTGTAGTGGATCAAGATGTACTGATTGTGGGCCAGACTACCAGTGTGTCACCACTGAGTTGTTCTGCCCTCTTACATGCCTCCGTTTTTCTGCCTGGAAATCCAGCATCTCTGAGAAGGCTCAAAAACGAGAGTGACCAGTTCCTATATTCATTTCCTGGATGAGCTTTTTTAAACTAATTTTGTTGGGAGTTCCCTGTAGGGCTGCTGCATATCATAAGGGGGTCAATCCCCCAGACACTCCCATGTGGCCCCCAGTCACCAACGGGCACCTTTTGTCTGGGAGGATCAAAATGTCCTTTCTCTTTAGACCTGAGGAAACTCAGTCTCTCATTTATCTGTGAAAATGACAGTATAGTTCCTCATGCATATGTGCAGACAAGCTAATTGGGATTAATTTTGGGAGGAAAGGCAATGGAGAAAGCTCTTTGGAATGCATCTCTGAACTAGAATTAGGATCCTAAACAACTTCCTAAAGGAAAAAAAAATAAACATCTAAGGTCACTTCCTGTAAATTGTCCTCAGCCACCCCTAACTTTGTAGCTCTCATCCATCATTTCACATGCCAAGGTCAAATCCTCTCACAGTACAAGGTAATCTTGGGTACCCCCAAAAGCCAAAGAGGTCAGTGCAATACAGGAAAACAGAGCTTTAGTCCTAAAAATAATCTGCCTGTGACTCTTTATACTCCACAAAGAAAATAGAGCACTCCAAAAAGGGGTTAGTGGCATCAATATTTTGAGTTTTGTGAGGGATTTGAGTCATTGTAAGCCTTCTCTAGCTTTTTTATTGGTATCAAAGATGGCAAAGGGAAAAGGACGAATAGGGTGAAAGGAAAGTAAACCAAAAAGCAATCGTTGTGGGGTTTTTTTTTTTTTTTAAAGACAGGAAACAAACACAGAAACCAAGCGCATGTTTTTTCTTTTGTTTATTGTTTTGTGTTGTTTATTTGTTTGTTTTTTATTATTGTAGCTGAGTGAAATTTTAGCTAATTCAGAGGTCTTGTTCCTCATAATTTGAAATTGTCTTTGGATTTGATGATGTTGGGTTGAGTTGGTCAAATACGATGGGAGAAAGACTGAAACAAACCAAAAAAAAAAAAAAAAAACCAACAACAATATGATCACTGAGCACTATCATGGTAAGGAGAAATTAAGACCAGCTGGTTGTCAATTTTAACCTTTAGTTATTAAGGAGAACTTTCAAGACAAAAAAAATTCAGCTACTTACCTAGGAATGGGACCCCAGCTAAAAACAGCTGTCTACTATTCTAGAAGCAAGAACACACTCAAACTCACCTTCCCTTTTGGAAGCAAGCTAAAACTCCAGAAAGAAGTTACCTGCCTTCTGTTGTCATGCAAGCAGGAAGATTTGCCTTTCTTTTTGGAAGCAAGTAAAACTCCAGAAAAGGAGTTGTGCAGCAAAATAAACCTTAGCTCTCAACCAAATTTGGGAGTATCAGGAATTCTCTGGAGGTAGGGGATCTCCCATGCCTCAGCAAGTTGTCCTATTGGTTGAACCATAAAGATAGTTCAAGCTGGTACCAAGCACTGGTAGATTTGTCAAACGTCAGGGGCACTTCCACTCAGAATCCCTTCATGGTTGCCAATAGGTAAACCCCAAATATCTGAGACAGGTCTCAATCAACTTAGAAAGTTTATTTTGCCAAGGTTAAGGGCATGCCCATGACACAGCCTCAGAAGGTCCTGACAACATGTGCCCAAGGTGGTCAGGGTACAGCTTGCTTTCTATACATTTTAGGGAGATGTGATACATAAATCAATACCTGTTAGATTTATATTGGTTTGATCTGGAATGGCAAGACAACTCAAAGCAGGGGCTACCAGGTCATAGGTAGGTTTAAAATTTTTCTGATTGGCAATTGGTTGAAAGAGTTATTATCAATAGAAAGAAATGTCTGTGTTTCAATAAGGAATTTTGGAGACCTAGGTTTTGTCATACAGATGAACTCTCCAGGTACCAGGCTTCAAAGAGAACAGATTATAAATGTTTCTTATCAGATTTAAGGTCTGTGTTGATGTTAACACTGGGAGGGGTATAATGAGGCATGTCCAACCCCCTCTTCCATCATGGCCTGAAATGGATTTTCAGGTTAACTCTCAAATGCCCTGGACTGAGAGGAGGGATCCATTCAGATCATATTGGGGAACCTTAGAATTTCATTGTTGTTTACAACCCAAAAACTGTATATTTTGACTTCAGGGCCATTGGGAGAAAAATCAATAAGAGAAAGGCTTTTTGGCCAGGCACAGTGGCTCACACCTGTAATCCCAGCACTTTGAGAGGCTGAGGCGGGTGGATCACAAGGTCAGGAGTTTGAGACCAGTCTGGCCAACATGATGAAACCGCACCTCTACTAAAAATACAAAAGTTAGCCAGGCACGGTGGCAGGCACCTATAATCCCAGCTACTTGGGAGACTGAGACAGGAGAATTGCTTGAAACCAGAAGGCGAAGGTTGCAGTGAGTCAAGATCACACACCACTGCACTCCAGCCTGGGCAAAAAGAGTAAAACTCTGCCTCAAAAAAAAAAAAAAAAAAAAAAAAAAAAAAAAAAAAAAAAAAAAAGAAAAAGAAAAAGGCTGTTCACAGTCTTAAAGTTTCTTCCATAGGTCATTTATTAATTGCCAAGGGGATGTTTAACATAAACACATCTGGTAGACACCATTGTAACCAAATAACATACTCAGCTTGCCTTTTCTTTTCTTTTTTCTTTCCTTTTTTTTTCTTTCTGATGGAGTCTCACTCTATTGCTCAGGCTAGAGTACAAGGGCACAACCTCAGCTCACTGCAACCTCTGCCTCCTGGGTTTAAGTGATTCTCCTGCCTCAGCCTCCTCAGTAGCTGAGATTACAGGTGCATACCATCACGCCTGGCTAAATTTTGTAATTTTAGTAGAGACGTTGTTTCACCATGTTGGCCAGACTGGTATCAAACTCCTGACCTCGTGATCCACCCATCTTGGCCTCTCAGAGTGCTGGGATTACAGGTGTGAACCACTGCACCCGGCCAAAACTCAGCATTATTAATAACTTGGCATTCTGACCTGCTGTGCTTCCTGATGGGAAAAAAGTTAGAACTATGCTGTAGCACATATTAATTTTTCTTGCCAGAAATGTTCAAACCTTATCCACTCATAAAAGGACAACCAGAGAATTTAGAAAATGGGGCCTCATTTCTTTAAAAAAGGTCAATGTTGTGAAGGATCAGATAAGGCTGGAAGACTGTCCTAGATTAAAGTGAACAAAACTCAATGGGTGATCCCTAGTTGGAAACAGGTATTACCAGGATGTGGTTTTAAATATAGCTTAAAACGGGGACTCTTGAACATGAGCTATAAATTAAATAATGTTTTATTATAATTAAACTGTATTGGTTATAATGATAGAATAGAGTTAAAAGAATGTTATTTTTCTTAGAAGACAAATGCTGAATATTTAGGAGTAAATGTGTGAATGTGTGTGTATGTGTGTGCATATATTAGTTTGGTGCAAATGTTATTGCGGTTTTGGCCATTACTTTTAACGGCAAAAACCACAATTGTGTTTGCACCAACCTAATATATGTAGATTAAGAAGTAAATTTCAAATAAAATAGAGAAAGGCAGAAAACAGACATGACAAAATGTTAATTGTTGAACTAGTGGAGAATGTGTATGTGTGTTTGTATTGTACTACTATTTCAGCTGGTCTGTATATTTGGAATATTTTAAAGTACAGAGTTGGGATGGAGGAAGAACCATTAATAAGGATTGTTGGGTTTGCATGAACAGAAAAATAAAAATAAATAAGTAATAGATTCTAGGTATGTCTTGCTATAGATTCACTCTATGCTCCATAGAAGTATTTGGTCAAGTCAATTTTAAAAGTGTTGGTTATTCTTTCCTCTGGGGAACATTTAATTCAAATGTGTTTCTTCCTGAAAACAAAGGGAATATTTATAGCTTCTAAAATATGTCTTACTATTTAAATACTGTCGACTATGAACATATTCAATTGCAAATTTTTAGGACAGCTAGAAATGATTAAAATGTGTATTAGTGAATTACATAATTGAAAAAAGAAGTTAATTCAAAAGATCATAAGTACTTCCATTCATCATTGATTATATGGCTTTGTCCAGACTTTCCAAACTTGAGCATATGTACAGCAAGACAGATATGGAAACAAACCACTCCCATGCAGTGGCTAAGTACATAGCTTTATTTCAGGCAAGAGGAAATTGTACATGGCCCCATTATTTTCTAATTGTGTGACTTTAAATGACTACTGACTTTTTCAGGGCCCTGATATCAAAAACAAAGTATAAGAAAAATAATAATACCTACTCTCTAAGATTATTCAGAGGCTATATAGAAATAATATAATGAATGCTAGGTAATAACACAGTACCTGGCACAAATAGTACAAGGCTTTTAGTATCACTTTTATCACACAATCCTCTGTTTTTACCAGAAATGTCCTTCCCAACGTATGCCCAGGGAGACCATTCTAAATCATGCCAGATTGTAATTTAAATCCCAGAATGGAATTGAAATCCACAATGTCAGAGTAGCTTTACATTTCACTGTCCCTTTTTAAAAATTATTCTTTAAATGTTTTTAAATTTTTGTGGGTACATAGTACGTAAATATATTTATGGGATACATGAGATGTTTTGATACAGGCATGCAATGTGAAATAAGCACATCATCACAGAGAATGAGGTATCCATCCCCTCAAACATTTATCCTGTGAGTTACAAACAATCCAATTACATTCTTTATGTTATTTAAAAACAGAATTAAGTATTACTGACTATAGTCACCCTGATTGTGCTGTCAAATAGTATAGCACTTCTTTCTCATCTTTTAGGTCTCAGCTCAAATCTCCTCTCTTCAAACTGGCTTTTGCTCATCTTATTTTGGGACATGCAATATCTGAATGTTTCTTTCTTAGTTCATTATTTAATTCCTTTAATACATTTTTAAAAGTTGGAATTTTCTGTATTGATTTATTTATGAGTTTATTTAACTTTATCTTTCTTCCCTGGAATATAATATTTATTCTTTCTTATTTTTTTGGACCCATTAACCATCTCCACCTTCTCCTCAACCCCCTAACTACACTTCCCAGCCTCTGGTAACTTTAAGATTGATTTTTGTTTTCGAGATGGAATTTCGCTCTCATTTCTCAGCCTGGAGTGCAATGGCATGATCTCAGCTCAGTGCAATGTCTGCCTCTTGGGTTCAGATGATTCTCCAGCCTAAGCCTCCCAAGTAGCTGGGATTGCAGGCGTACATCACCACACCCGGCTAATTTTTACATTTTTAGTAGAGACGGGGTTTCACCATGTTGGTCAGGCTTGTCTGAAACTCCTGACTTGAGGTGATCCACCTGCCTTGAGTAAATGCTCTACCACTAACTATTCCTGTATGTGTGGAAAGACATAGTGAATCTATAAATACTACAATAATTTTCTGACAAGGTACCAAATATTGCCCTTTAAAAAATATTTGTATTAAAATAACAGTTCTTACTTTATTTAAGTTTAATTTAACAATATGTATTAGAATTTATAGTAATATATTTTATTATATCCTTATAATATATAAAATAAATAGAAATTCATTTAGAAACAAGGTCTCACTCTTTTGCCCAGGCAGGAGTGTAATGCGGTGATACAAACATGGCTCACTGCAGACTCAAACTCCTGGGCTTACATAACCTCCCACTTCAGCCTCCTAGGTAGCTGGAACCACAGGTGTGTACCACCACACCTGGCTAATATTTTTTATTATTTTTTGTAGAATCAAAGTCTTGCCACGTTGCCCAGGCTGGTCTTGAATGCCTGGGCTCAAGCAATCTTTCCACGTTGGCCTCCCAAAGTGCTAAGATCACAGGCATGAGCCACCATCCCTGGAAAAATTCAAAATTTAAATTTATTTAAAATCACAAAATATTGAGATATAGAGAATTAATATTATCAACTGCTATTCACTTTTCTGTTTTAATGCATTTTTAATAATAATAATTGTACTAAGTGTCCATATAGCCATCCTGTATAATTTGTAAAATTTTTGTTTCTTGTACTTCATGGAAGAATGTGGACAGAAGCCAATTTTGTGTAAGTTGGTCATTCTTTTCTCGGAGGAACATTGGAAATCAACTGTTACCTTCATAAACAAACTGGTTTTGTGAAAATAATATTAGTATAGATTTCTTCCTATTTGATATAGGGAATAGGGAATAAACTATTGTTTTCAACTTTATTTTCTTTAGTCCTCCATGATTTTACAACCACTTGATAGTGCTTCTTCCATTCATTTTGTAGTTGTCATGTGCAGCTCCTTGTGGATTGTCACTAAGCTGACCTACAGATGAGAATTCATAGGTATGTGATTAAGAAAATGCTCCCAGAAGAAAAAAATGGGAAGCAGAGGAAGCAGGACAAGGAATCGGTTACTCCAATAAAAGGTAATATTTCAGTCAAAGTCAGTGTCAATCTGATCCCATAGGGTTCTTTAGAACTGAAATCACATCTGAGGCAAGAGATCTTGGATTTTAAACTCTCCTATCAAATAGATACTGGCTATGAGTTTGCCACAGGGAACATAACATGAACACCCAGGTACTTCAGGCTTTGAGCAATAATAATTCAATGGGAGTTTTCTGAAGAAGGTTAGAAGTGCATGTAGAATGTGGGGGACAGGAGCACATCACAG
>PVKV010038650.1:0-13728 GCA_004027835.1 Alouatta palliata | reverse complement strand
ACTGGGGTCTGTCGGGGGGAAAAAGGGGAGGGACAGCAGGGGGTGGGGATTTGGGGATGGATAGCATGGGGAGAAATAACAGATACAGGTGATGGGGAGGAAGGCAGCAAATCACACTGCCATGTGTGTACCTATGTAACAATCTTGCATGTTCTTCACATGTACCCCCAAACCTAAAATGCAATAAAAAGTATATATATTTAAAAAAAAAAAAGAATATAGATGCTGCTTCATTTCATCCTTCCAAATCTCATACAAAATACCTCTCATGGCTCTCACTAACAAAGATAATATGGTTTGGCTGTGTCCCCACCCAAATCTCATCTTGAATTCCCAAGTGTTGTAGAAGGGACCTGGTGGAAGGTAACTAGAATGGGGGGTCAGGTCTTTCCCATGGTGTTCTCATGGTGTTGGGTGGGTCTCACAAGATCTGATGGTATCATAAAGTGGAGTTTCCCCACACAAGCTCTCTCTTTCTTTGCCTGTTGCCATCCATGTAAGACATGACTTGGTCCTTCTGCCACGATTATGATGCTTCCCCAGCCACATGGAACTGTTAGTCTGTACTAAACTTCTTTCTTTTGTAAATTGCCCAGTCTCAGGTACGTCTTCATCATCAGCATAAAAATGGACTAATGCAAAAGAACTATGCTTGGAGGGGAATTATGGGGAACACAATTCCAGTTTAGTTCATTTGGCATGATACAAATCCACCATAGTCTCTGTAGTAACCAACATTCAGTATTTTACTAATAAACATTGGCTCCTGGTAGTCACACTTCCATCTAATGCTCTCCCACAACTAATAGGACTTACATGTGTGACAAACAGAATATTACTGAAGTGAAAATGTGTGATGTAGGAAGTTAGGTCATTAACAAGTTTACAGACTCCTCCCTAGTCTTCCATATTGCTCATTCTGGGAGGAGTTAGCTATAGTGTTGTGAGGACACTCAAGTAGCCCTGTAGAGAAGATCATATGGAGAAAAACTGAGGCTGACTGGGAACAGTAAATGCCAATTTGCCATCCACGTGAGGTAACATTAAAAGCAGCTTCTCTATCCCCAATTAATTCTTTAGATAATTCCAACCAGTCAGCCCTCAAGTATTCCAGCTGATATGCCAAATAATGTGGAAGCAGAAAGAAGTCTCCCCTCTGTGCACTGAGTGTGTGACCCTTAGAAACTGAGAGATAACATGATTAGTGTTGTTTAGGCCACTAAGCAACAGTTAAGTAACACAATCTTTAGTGCTAGCTACTGCTTTGAATGGGTTATTTTTTCTACTGGTTTGCCATTTTGTATTTTGAACTCATTTTGGAAGAGTTTTTGAATGACACTAGGTGGTTTGGTTTTAGACTGTTTAACATCAGAGTGTCTTGCATTTGTTTCTGTCAGGTGCATGAGGGAACCTACTCATCTAAGTATAATTTGACATCACTACTTGTGGCTTGAGGATGCCCAAGTCTTATAGACGATAGAAACAATGTAGCCCAGACTCACATGACATGAAATGCATTATCTTAATTTGTATTTTCCTGAAAACATTGCCTGATACAATGACTTAAGTATAGGTGGCATATTTGGGAGGAGGTCCCAGTAAGTCCGAATGAAGCAGTGAAGAGAGTAGGCCAGGGAAGAACATGATTACCAACAAAGAGTATGCTACTGAGCTGTCATCATCACTGGAGGCAGATGGGGCTCAACCATTCTGGGATGTGCTGGGAAACAATGTGAAATATCTGTCAGAAACTTCCCTTTGAAGGAAAGGACTTGAGAAATCATTTTCCTAACTCCCATCCTCTATTGATTGAGGATTGTCCAAGAGGTGTTATGGGCTTTAGAGAAAAGCTGGGAGGAGAGACAGCTACCTGAGTTGAAGACTCAGTAAATGCATGGAAAGTCTCTACCACAGCTGTAGCAGAAATTGAAGGTGGACCCAGAGCATGTGATATAGAACCTCGATATCATCTGATTACAAATTCTAAGGAGTATATTTTTATTATATATATAAAATAGAGAGACAATGTCTCTCTATACACATATACATATGTGTATATATATGTATATGTGTATATATACATCGTATATGTATGTATTACATGTATATATGTGTATTGTGTGCTCTCTCTCTCTCTCTCTCTATATATATATATATATATATATATGGTGGCAGATGCCTGTGTTATATATATGCCTCTCTCTCTCTCTCTCTCTCTCTCTCTCTCTATATATATATATATATATATATATATATAGAGAGAGAGAGAGAGAGAGAGAGAGAGAGAGCGCACAATGCATATATATATATACACAGAGAGAGAGAGAGAGAACACAATACATACACACACACACACACACACATATATATATATATATATATAGAGAGAGAGAGAGAGAGAGAGAGAGAGGGAGAGAGAGCACAATATTATTATGCCACTGCACTCCAACTCCAGCCTGGGTGACAAGGTCTCGCTCTGTCTCCCAGGCTGGAATGCGGTGGCACAATAGTGGCTCTATACCATCACACCTTCCTCACACACCCTCAAGCTCCAAGGCTGAAGCCATTCCCCCACTTCAGCCTTTCAGGAAGCTGGGAACACAGGCATCTGCCACCATACCTGGCTCATTTTTGTGCTTTCTGTAGAGACTGTGTCTCTACATGTTGTCCAGTCTGGTCTCAAACTCCTGACCTCAAGCGATCCCCCTGCCTCAGCCTCCCAAAAGCGTTGGGATTACAGGTGTGAGACACTGTGCCTGGCTTAAGTTGTCTTACTGTGCCAGCAGGAAAATGATGTTTTCTTATTCTGTCATTCCAGTGCAGGTAGCACTTTTGCAGATCTAGCACTTTCTGCTTTACCTGAAAAACTCAGTTCCAGTTCACTACCAGCACTCTCTACTTCATCTTCTATTCTGATGTGAACATTGGAACCAAGCTACTAAAATTCTTCCCTGAGGGAAAAGCTGCAGCATCGGCTCCTAAATTTATCACTCTAATTTTCCATCTCATCGTTAATCTGCACCATAAATATTTTATTTACTTCATTGAGCGTTCAGCTGTTCATTTGTAATATTTGTTTTTCAGTTTTTTATCCAAAATTTTAGGTGTTTTACAATAGAAAGATATTCGGCGTATCTAGTCAAACACATTAAAAAATAGAAATCCCTGGTCTTCTTGCTTGATTGCAGTGTGGAAATTGTCTGAGGAAAGAGATGCTAGCCTTTCTGTCATTAAATTCGAATCATTCTCCAGTGAATTATCCAGAAGGGATTTTGGATACAATGATCCTTGATAGGATCACTAAAATATTATTTTGGAACTAATGAGTTTTGGGTGGGTAGTTGGGAGGGGAAAAACTATTGGCATGCAAGACAAAACTGTTAGCTTTGGCTGCAAAAGTAATTCCCCAATATTTAGCTTAAGATTGAAACCATTCTTAATTTCAAGCTAAATTAAGTAGAGCATTGCAGAAATCATCTAAATAATTCATGCCAAAATGAGACATAAGTATGTTTTGCCAATATTTTGTAGCTATTTCAAAACGCTATTTATTTTTAGGGAGTAATGAATGGCATGGGATAAAACTGTCATATCACTCAGAATTTCTATATTTATACTCTAAGCATATTATTATATTTTATATCCTTCTATCAGGATATAAACTAAAGAAACATTTTCTCCACTTCCTTTTACACTTGCCTGGGCTCCTTGGCACATGTCCATATTCCCCTTTTCCTTCTGTAGTTAAGGAAACAGGTCTTTTTACTTTCTTTGAGAAGTTAACTGATCTAAATTATTAATCATAGTTGAGTCTCTCCTTTGAAGAAATGTATACGTATTTCCTTGATCTTATAAATTGATGCAAATTCACTTACCAGAATTTTTCTACTTCTTACTGCTTCTTAGGAAGTCCTACCGTTCAGAAACGTCCAGTGGTTCCCAAGCCAGGCCATGCATTAAATGTCAACACAGGAAAGCTTTTAAGATACATTGTCCACTCCTGGTAGGATTTAGCATTTACAAAGGTGTGGATCAAGTACTGATAATATTAACAAACTTCTCCCAGGGATACTTATAAACTCTGCTTATCCCTGATTCTTGGACTGCAGTGAGAATCACTAAATTAGAATATGTCAACTGTTGTCCTCTAGGATTTAGACATGATCTTCTAGCGACTAATGTATCCTTGAATGAACAAGGAAACTATGGCTTAGAGAAAAGGAACGAAAATTACTATTGTCAAAGTGGGCTCTGATTACTAATGAAAAGTAAATTGTTTAGAAGAAAACAGTAATGGGCATTTTTAGACAGATGAGTTAATTTGCCGTTTTATTTATCTCTATCTCAGTCACATTGAAAGAATTTATTTTAAATTAGACAAGAACATAAGGAAATGCTCCCTCAGAGTAAAAGCTCCAGGATAATGTCCAGTTATTTTTATAATATCAAACTGATTTTATATGTGAGCACAACACATGAATTTACTTTTTTTGGATTAAAAGGTTTAATAGTTTTATTTTCGTTGTTAACTGAAGTATAATTAATGTATATCAATTACACATACTTAAAGTTAAAATCTGAAAAGTTTTGACAGATCCATATACCTGAAGAACCATCACTACAATTAGTATAGGGAACATATTCATACCCTCCACCAAAAGATTCTTCTTGCTTCTATGCAATCCCTCCCTCCTTCTAGGTAATCCCACCTCCATCTATGGAATATTTCCCTCCAACTTCATCACAGCCCTTCACAGGGAATCACTCTGATCTGATTGCTGTCTCTATTAATTGATTTACATTTTCTCAAATTTTATATAAATGGAATCATGCAATATATAAAGATTATTGTCTGGCTTCTTTAACTTTGTATAGTTATTTTTAGATTTATCTACATTTTTGTTTGTGTTAGTAGTTCCTTTTGTTATTGCTGAATAGGATTCCATTGTATAGATATACTACTGTTTATCAGTTCACCTGCTAATAGGACAATTGGATCATTTACAGTTTTTGGCTATTACAATAAAATTGTTATGAACATTTGTGTGTAAATCTTTGTATGACTATAGGCTGTATTTTCACTTGCATAAACACCTATAAGTAAATAGCTGGATCAAATGGTAGATATTTCTTTCTTTTTTTTTTTTTTTGGTATTTTTTTTAAGCTGCTAAATTGTTTTTTAAAATGATTGCACCATTTTCTAATCTTATCAGCAGTGAATGAGAATTTCAGATCCTCCACATTCTCACACACAATTTGTATGGTCAGTCTTTAATTTTAGCCATCGAATAAGTATGTAGTAATCTTTCATTGTGGTTTCAATTTGTATTCCTATAATGACTAATGATATTTTTTTCATGTTTATATTTGATTCATATATCTTCTTTAGTAAAGTGTCTGTTCAAATTCTTTTTTATTTTATTTTTGGTTGTTTTCTTATTTAGTTTAGGGATTCTTTATATTTTCTCTGTATCTTCTAAATATGAGTCATTTATAATTTTTTCCAGTAAGTTGGTAGTTTGTTTTATTATTCTCCTAATAGTGTCTTTTGAAACACTAAATATTTTAATTTTGACAAATTCAAATTTATCAATTTTTTATTTCATCATTTTTGCAACATAGGGGACCCAAAGTCACTGATACGGTTTGGCTCTGTGTCCCCACCCAAACTTCATGTCAAATTATAATTCCCAGAGTTGAAAGAGGGAGCTGGTGGGAGGTTTTTGAATCATGGGGGTGGACTTCCCCTTTCCTGTTCTTCTGATAGAATTTTCACAAGATCTCATTATTTGAAAGTGTCTAGCACTTCCCTGTTCTCTTGCCCTCACCCTTCTGCTGCCATGTGAAGAAGGTGCTTGCTTCTTCTCTGCCTTCTGCCATGATTGTAATTTTCCTGAGGCCTACCAGTCATGCTTCCTGTTAAGACTGCAGAACCATGAGTTAATTAAACCTCTTTTCTTCATAAATTACCAAGTCTCAAGTAGTTCTTTATAGCAGTGTGATAATGGACTAATACAATCACAAAGATTTTACGTTTTCTTTTAAATATTTTATTATTTTATTTTATTATTATTTTTTTAGATGGAGTCTTGCTCTGTTGCCCGGGTTGGAGTGCAGTGGCATGATCTCGGCTCACTGAAACCTCTGCCTCCCAGGTTCAAGTGATTCTTGTGCCTCAGCCTCTTGAGTAGCTAAGACTACAAATGTCTGCTACCATGTCCAGCTAATTTTTCTATTTTTAGTAGAGACAGGATTTCACAATGTTAGCCAGGCTGGTCTTGAATCCTTCATCTCAGGTGATTGCCTGCCTCAGCCTCTCAAAGTGCTGTGATTACAGGTGTGAGCCACCATGCCCAGCCTCTTTTAGACATCTTACAGTTTTATATTTTACACTTTAAGATCCAATTTGTGTTAATTTTTGTATTTGTGTAGACATAAGTTCATTTTATGGGGAAATAGGGAGGATATTGAATTTTAATTATTCAATCACCAGATGCTGATCCTACTTCTTCAGAAATACTTTTTACTTTTGCCAAAAAATTTGTTGTCCATTTCTGAACTCATGTTCTGATCCACTAAACTGTTTTTCTATCTTTATGCAAATATCACATTAAATCATATTAAATACTTCAGCTTTGTATTTTGAAATCAAGTGATGTTAGTGTTCCTACTTTTTTTATCTTCACAGTTATTTTGACCATTCTAGATTTTTTGCATTTCCATATGCATTTTTAGAATAAGCTTGTTAACTTCTCCAAAAAATAAAAACTGATAGGATTTTTTATTGGAATCTTGTGGATTCTATAGATCAATTTTGGTATAAGTGTTATCCTAACAATATTAAATATTCTTACTTATGAGCAAAATATGTCCCTCTATTTACTTAGGTCTTCTTTAATTTCTGTCAGCAATGTGGTGTTTTTATTTAGTGTTCAAGTGTCGCATGTTTTAGGTTAGATTTACTTAAGTATTTAACAGTTTGTGATGCCACTGTAAATAACATTTTTTAATTTTTATTTTTCTATTTTTATTGCCAGCAGATAGTAATGCAATTGATATATTTCAAATCAATATTTTACATAGAAGCCTTTCTAAACTCCCTTACTAGTTTTAGTAGATTTGTTTTAGATTTCATCAGATTGATGAGGTTATTTGCTAATAAACACAGTTTAACTTATTTTCTCATTTGCATGCCTTTGATTTTGTTTTCTTGTAATATTACACTGGCTACAACCTCCAGAACAATATTAAGGAGAAGTGGTAAGGGTATTCATTCTTGTCTTTTTCCTGATTGTAGGGGAAAATCATTTGGTATTTTACAATCAAATATAACATTAGCTGTAGGTTTTCATAGATGCCATTTATAAATTTGGGGAAGTCTTTTTCAGTTCCTACTTTTCTGAGAAGTTTTATCAGAAGCAAATATGAGATTTTTGCCAAATGCTTTTTCTATGTCCATTGAAATGATGTCATTTTATTTATTTATTTATTTATTTATTTTTTGAGACAGAGTCTTGCTCTGTCACCAGGCTGGAGCTCAGTGTTACAGTCTCGGCTCACTGCAACCTCTGCCTACCAGATTCAAGCGATTCTTCCTCCTCAGCCTCCTAAGTAGCTGGGACTACAGGTGCATGCCACCACCCTTGGCTAATTTTTATGTTTTTAGTAGAGATAGGATTTCACCATGTTGACCAGGATAGTCTCGATCTTTTGACCTTGTGATCCACCCGTCTCAGCCTCCCAAAGTACTGGGATTACAGGGTGAGTCACTGCACCTGGCTGACTTTTCTTTTTCAGTTTGCAAATATGATAGGTTTCAATAGCTGTTTTTCAAAGATTTAAAAGAATCGTGCAAGTCTAAATAAATTCACTTGCTCATATTATACTTTAAAAAACATCGTTTCATCTGACTTGCTGATTAAAACTTTCACACCTATGTTTATGATGGATTTAAGTTTATAAGAATATAGGTCTGTGTTTTTGTGTGGGTTTATGTTTCTTGTAATGTCTTTGTCCTTTTGGTATTAGGAGAAAGCTGACGTATCGAATGAGTTGAGAACTATTTTCTTCTCTTCAATTATATGAAAGAGTTTGTGTAGAATTCGTATTATTTATTCCTTAATGTTTAATAGAATTCACTAGTGAAGGCATATAGGGTCAGTTTTTTCGTTGTTGTTTTTGTTTGTGTGTGTGTGTGTGTGTGTGTGTGTGTTTTATGGGGAGATATAAACTGCAAATTCAATTTCTTTAGTAAATATAAGGCTATTCCAGTTATCTATTCTTGTTCCATGACCTTTAGTGGTTTAAGGTTGTTAAATAATATGCCTTTATTATTGACATTGTTGTAGTTATTGATATATTGTTATAACATTGGTTTTAATATTTCCTTAATATCTATATAGTGATGTCACTTCTCTAATTCCTTCTGTTGTTGGTTTGTATCTTCTCTCTCTCTCTAATCAGCCTGGCTAAAGTTTAGTTTGGTTAATATCCAATCAATTTAATGTGAACAAAGTGTTTTACATGTGAGCACAACATAAGCGTTACATTTTAGAATTAAAAGATTTCAGACCTGAGTCTGTGGCAGCATGGCCACTATCTGGTCAGGAGAGGAAACATCTAAGGTTTGATATGAAGTACCTTATTAATGCTGGTATCTCCTCTTTCTAGCCAATCCAGGTTTCAGGTCTTTCTCAGCAGTGGGCTAAAGAGAATTATCCAGGAAGGATTCTTTCTAAGATTTAATTCTTAGGAGTCAGGGTTTAACTGATTACTCATCTGGTTCATGGAATGAAAGGCATGTAAGTTTATCTGGAGCCATAATTCACTTCCTTGAAGGTGACCAATCAAATATAGGAAGAGAGAGTTTAGTTTAGTCATTACATTTTGGATAGGGTTTGAGATATTTATACTATGACATTAGTCAGAGTTTTTACATATGTCTCAAAGCAAAGTATTAGGAACAATTCAAGTACTGATATAAAGGGGAAGGAGAGGGGAATTCCTAGAAACCAACATTTTGGAGGATAGTGCTGAGGTATGTGAAAGGAGTGGTAGTGAAAAGCAGATCCAGAGCCTGACTGCAAGGAAGGAAAAGTCAAGGTAAAAGAAGAAGCTCTAGTAGGTAGGAACTGAACCACCAGAGACCAGGAAATTTCACTTAACAATGTGCCTTAATAAGTTTGCAAGGAGGACAGGAGAAGAAAGGCTAATATTATTGTTCCTATTAATGCCTTGGCAGATATTAATTTTAAAAATTGAATAGGAATTTAGGAAAACCTATGTTGAAGTAAGCAGTGAGAAATCTGTGGGGAAAGCAGAGACAGGTAAATACAGCAGGACTTAAAGAAATGTATTTTCAAAGAAGATTTGAAAGCACATTGTAGTATTTTGAAAAGGTTGATAGGATTACATAAGACTTCTGATATTGTGCTTTCTTAGTAAAGGTGAAAGGGTGGATTAAGTGGTTCTCAGAAGTTCTTCATGGTCTGGTGCTAAACTATGCTGTTTGTCAAACTTCACAGATATGTTCAATGCCATGAATGATTTACAAAGTATTGTAACATTTCCTTACTTAATGGTTGGCATCACAAGATTATTTTGAGCAATGAATATTCAAAATATATATATGGTATTTATTAGACACATTATGTACCTGATATTATGTTTCAATTCTGCATATACACACTTTAGAAATAAAACACTGTTTTTTATTTAAGGAAACTGAGTTGATAAATTCATAGAGAAAAAAAAAACTTCATCTGCTTAATTATTAGATAGTCACTACATCATTTCCCACTGAATGTAAAGAAGGTTCTATAATATGATTGATCCATTCTGTGAAAGAAAAATAAAAACTCAGGATTCCAATTCACTATGCCAAAAAAATAAATAAAGCTGAAAGCCGAGTCATGCAAAAAGCTGCCTTTCCATTTGTTCCTAAGCAGATACTTACAGATAAAAGGTTAAATGTCTTCATAGGTAGCTACTCTATGCTCACCTTATCTTATGTAAACTGTCAATTTACTGAACACAAGATAAATATATAATTGAATATTCCCCTACCTGCTCCTTTTCCATAGCAACACGTGGATTACCAGACCCTCCTTATTTCTCCTCCAGCCCATCTTTCTGCTTTAAATCTTGAGGTCTTCAACATCATCTTTGGAGAAAGGTACAGATCACAGACTGTTTCTGTGATTTCATGTTTATTTCTTCCGGGCATGCCTTTAATCATGGCAAAATAAACTTCTAAACTGAGTGAGACCTGTTTTTTTTTTTTTAAGATGGCAACTCTGTTGCCCAGGCAGGAGTGCAGTGGCACAATCTCGGCTCACTGCAACCTCTGCCTCCTGGGTTCAAGTAATTCTCTGGCATAAACGTCCTGAGTGGCTGGAATTACATGCAGCTGCCACCACGCCCAGTTAATTTTTGAATTTTAGTAGAGACGGAGTTTCACCATGTTGGTCAGTTTCACCATGTTGGTCAGTTTCACCATGGCTGGTCTCTAACTCCCGACCTCCAGTGATCTGCCCACGTCGGCCTCCCAAAATGATGAGATTACAGGCATGAGCCACCATGCCTGGCAACAATAGTAGCTAAATTTTTAATTTAACAAATATTTAGTATGATTCATACTATTAAATTTATTCATTGTTTTTAATTTGTCTTTATCTTTGTATTTCATACAATCATTTCCACTATAATAATTTTTGGAACATATTTTTCCAATTGAAAAATGCCTACATAGACAAATCAACAATAATGACAAATAAAAAGAAGAATGCTTAATATGTACATGTGGCTCTTGAACAACACAGAAGTTAAGGGCTCTGACATCCCAATGCAGTTGAAAGTCTATGTATAACTTTTTACTTCCCTAAAACTTAACTACTAAGAGCCTACCATTGACTGGAAGGTTTATGAATAACATAAGACCAATTAACACCTATTTTCTATGTCCTATTCATCTCATTCTGTATTGTTACAAAAAAAAGTAAGCAAGAGAGAATAAAATGTCTTTAGGAAAACCATACAGAACAGAAAATATATTTTCTATTCATTAAGTGTAAGTAGATTATGGTAAAGGTCTTCACCCTCATTATCTTCACTTAGAGTAGGCTAGAATGGAGGAGGAAGAAGGGTTCCTCTTGTCTCAGAAGTGGAAGAGAGGAAGGCAGGTGAACAGGCATGCTGGTGAGACTTTTATTGAAAAAAATCTTATGTAACTGCATCCACATAGTTCAAACCAGTATTGTTCAAAGACCAACTCGAAATATAAGAAATAGTGTTAAAACCATTCAAAATCTCACAAAACAGAAGCAAAGATTTTTAGGTTTTTCTGTACATATGAACTCTGTCTAGAAGCAAACTTCTATAGATACAAATGAAGACGTCTTCCTTTGTACTTTTTTTTTCTTCTTAGGGGCCTCTGTTAAGTTTTCCTGTAATTAAGTACATGTTACAACTATAAATATCAAATATCATTTAAAATGTTTCAATGTCTACTGGAGTGAAAATGAGTGTAACATCCACAGTTGAGAAGTCTTTTTACCTTCCCAGATACATAGAGACAAATAAGAAGACATGAACCTCCAAACTTGACCCTGCTTGACCAAAATTACTGAATTGCATCTATTCAGATAGCATCTCCAAACTATGCCTGGGAAATGGAGGTAGGGGGAACTAGAACCATTATCCTCTTCTCCTCTCTTCCCTTCACTGCTAAGAATCTCTGCCTTTAGTTATCTTGAAGTCTTTTTAATGACTGAGAGTTAAATACATTTGTAGGTTGCAAATTTGAGTCTTGCATTTAACAAGCATTCTTCCAAAAGACACCACATTGGAACAATCTTCATTTTCTTTGGATGTTAATTTTAAACATCAAAAAAAAAAAAAAAAAGAAGCTTTCTGTTTTGTTCTCTCATTATAACCGAAAGGTTTGGAAAATGTTCCCCAAAGATGTTTATTTTCTTTGGAAAATAAATTAAAGGAGTTTTTCTCCTTAGCTATACACATAAAATCTGTTATTTAATTTATGTTGAATTTAATGAGAAATTAGCAAATGTGTTATAACACAGTCTGCACTTAACGGGGAATGGCAATTTCTGTTTAATGATTATTAAATGGCTTTATTGCCAAAATGCGTCATTAATACACAATATTAAATTGGCATGGAATCTGAAACCCAAACTGCATTAATGGTTTTCTTTTTATCCTCTTGATATTTTCCCTCTGCACCACTGCACACAAGTGACACCCACAGAGAACTGGTTGCAAAGTCACTAAGTTCTTTGAAGCAGATGTCCACCACAGCTTTGTGAGCACAGCATCACTCAGTGTCTCTCACATATAGCATTCCGGAAATTAATCACAGAGGATGGGAAAAGAGATTATGTTTTTTTCTTCCCTGGAAGATTTAAGTTCAAAACAAGATAGCCAATGCCAACATTACGCCTTATCTCTGCAAACTAAGAGGGAAGGCTAGTAACTAAATATATGGTAGAAAGTGAGTTGATTCTGCCCTGCAACATCATTGCTTCCAAGTTGCAGGAAACTTTGTCCAAAACATGAGTGTCAGAACAAAATGGAGTTGAAATACTAATTTCCTTCTTTTTCCTATTGCATTATCGGTACTTTGTTAGAATTCTCAGTATTTTTCCCAGGGCTGTCATACTTCTGTAAAATGAAAGCAAATATGATTTCATCATAATAAAATAAGAACAACCAAAGAGGGTAGCTAAAATGATATATCAGCAGTGGCATAGAAATGTGATTTCAAAAAAAAAAAAAAGAACTAACGTGATTTTAAGAAGTCACTGCAGAATGTATTAGCAAATGATGACAGCTTTCCAATCCTTTCCATAACTCCTATTATAAACTTTATATGAGCTCTCTAACACTCCCAGTTTTTTCTATTTATTGTCATTTTGCATATTTCTTTTTTCATATTTCATATTTTTCAATTTATTGTTGTTCAGTATATTTCTTTATAATGGTAATGGTTTAACTATATACCATTATTTTTTAAAGATGTAAAAGTATAATGATAAGATTATAATTCTTTTTTTAATATATATATTTTATTGCACTTTAAGTTCTGGAGTACATGTGAAGAACATGCAGGATTGTTGCATAGGTACACACATGGAAATGTGGATTCCTGCCTCCATCCCCATCACCTATATCTGGCATTTCTCCCCATGTTATCCCTCCCTAACTCCCTACCCTCCACTGTCCCTCCCCTAGACCCCCACAACAGACCCTAGTGTGTGATGCTCCCCTCCCTGTGTCTATGTGTTCTCACTGTTCAACACCTGCCTTTGAGGGAGAACATGAGCTGTTTGATATTCTGTTCTTGTGTCAGTTTGCTGAGAATGATGGTTTCCAGGTTCATCCAACTCCCTACAAAGGACACAAATTCATCGTTTTGTGAATACTATGGCTGCATAGTATTCCATGGTGTATATGTGCCACATTTCCCCTGTCCAGTCTATCATCGATGGGCATTTGGGTTGATTCCAGGTCTTTGCTATTGTAAACAGTGCTGCAATGAACATACGTGTGCATGTGTCTTTATAATAGAATGATGTATAATCCTTTGGATATATACCCAGTAATGGGACTGCTGGGTCAAATGGAATTTCTGTTTCTAGGGCCTTAAGGAATTGCCACACTGTTTTCCACAATGGTTGAACTAGTTTACACTCCCACCAACAGTGTAAAAG
>PVKV010038649.1:0-13728 GCA_004027835.1 Alouatta palliata | reverse complement strand
CCCCACACGCGCTGCATTCCACACACACGCTGCTCCCCACACGCGCTGCATTCCACACACACGCTGCTCCCCACACGCGCTGCATTCCACACACACGCTGCTCCCCACACGCACTGCGCTCCACAAACACTGCCAAAACCGCCAACTGCACAGAGCCAGGATCTACTCCAGGAGGCAGGGACTCAAGACAGCAGGCCAGGAGATACTTAGTGGCCGTTATCAAGGGAGGCTGGTGGTGGGACACTCTGGTGGGTACCCTGACACCGATGGCTGCATGTGGTCAGGGGAGGCTGGTGGTGGGAATGCATCCTGCGGATGCCCCAGCCACGGTGGGAACACATCCTGCGGGTGCCCCGACGGTGGGAACGCATCCTGCAGGTGCCCTAACACCGATGACTGCATGTGGTTGTGCTGGAGAAGGTCCTTGTTTGTGGGAAACACGCAGAAGGTAGCAGGGTGGCACTGAGTCTCAAAGGGCCTGTACCTGTAACTGCTTTGTAAGTTTGAGATTGCTTAAAACAAAACTGAAAAATGATGCAAAGACCCAGGCAGTGGGTCTCCCGTTCTGTCTACCGTGGCCACGTTTCCTACAGTGCCAATGGCCACTCCTCTTACCTTTCCATGCATCAGCAGGCGGATGGTCAGGGTCACGTTCAGGCCACCTTCTGAGACCTTGGACTCCATCCTTCTGCCAAAATGTGGCTGGGGGTGGTGGCTTAAGGCGCTCAGGGTGCTGTGAGGAAGGACAGACGGGGCCCAGAAGGTATCACCTGGAGAGAGAAGACACAGCTGCTGCTGAGAGAAAAGTCTCATGGCCCACGCACATCCAGGCGTCCTGGGCCACCGCTTCGGCCTCCCAGGTGGTAGAGGGATGGGGTTGCCCACCCGCCATGTGCTGACCAGGCCTTGCCTGCTGGTCACAAGGTGTGCAGGAGTCCAGGGGAGGGCCTTGGGCCTCTGGGTCTGGGCATAGCCCCATAGCTGCCTTGCTCCTGATGCTGGGCAGGCCACCCTGTCCCCTGGCCAACGTCTGCATCTGCCCAGGGTCACAGGAGCACCTCTCTCAGCAGCTAGAGAGTGGCAGGAGCCACCTCTGTGAGGCCCAGTGCCCTGTGGCTCTGCCCCCTGCTCACACTGTGGCCTCAGTGCACAGTGGTGGGATGCCAGAGTCTCCTTGCCAAGGTGTGGGAGGTAGCCCTTCCTGCCCCGAGCCCATCATCCTCATCCCTCATGCTTCATGTGATTTAGTTTCCGTCAACTAAGCTGCCACATGGCTGGGTGTCCCTGGCAGTTCTCGGCAAGTGCCTTCTGCCCACGCAGCGCTGTCTGCAGCTGTCATGCCACTGCTGCGCACCGTCATTCAACCAGCTGACTGGGCCCACTGGGCAAAGTCAGGCCTCAATTTATGATTTACTGGCAAAGAATGATGACAGTGAAAGTGAAGGACTCATGGGACAGTCAGGGTGACTTTGTGCGGCGCCATGGAAACCCTGCTCCAAGGTACTGGACTCTGCTGAGTCCCTCACTGAAGGGCAACACCTCACTGAGGGGGCTGCCTGTCAAAATTCGTCAGGAACAGAGCCCTGTGAAGCCCCACCCCCATAACCGAGCTGCCTGGACACTGCCCTTTATTCAGCTGGTTCACACAGAAGACACTATGGGTTAAAAGTTGAGGCAAAGGATTTTTTTTTTCTCAATAAAATAGTTCTGTTAAAAAATATGCGAAAAGGAAAACACAAAGATAAAGCACAGAAGCAAGGCCCATTCCAACTGCCTGTGTGGCATGTAAGGAGAATCTTTAAAGAGCAGCCACGGGTGGCGGGGGTGGACGGGAACCACACCACAGATGCACCTCTGTGCTGACAAAGTAACACGCTGTCTACACTCGAGCTTAAAAATGCATTTACAGGTAACTTCATCAACACACTCAGTGATTTTAACATTTAACGAGGACTTTACACAGCACAAAGATTCTGAAGCTCATCCTCACAGATTAGCACTCTAGCTTCACTGTGCAGCACGATAGCCACATGTGGCTTTTTAAATTTAAAACTAAAAATTCACAACACACATTTAAAGTGCCAAACAGTTTTGTGTGGGCGGCGGCAGCTGACTGGGGGCAGGGGGGAAACACAGAGGGGCGGTTTCTGGCACCGCGGACAGCTCTGCTGACCAGCACAGCTCATGCAACCGCTTCAGTGACTCATTCTAAGTAGGTCTTTTGCGAAGAAAGATCTCAGAAAGAAGAGGAGAGTATCAGTTCAAATGCATGGCGTGGCCCCTGATAAGCACCTCTGTGCCCACATGGACACCCTGAGATAAGCCCGGCTGTGCCCTTTCACCTATGGGTGCTGATGGACCAGCACGCACGGACTGGTTATTGCTGTAGCTGTTCTGCAGCTCCGTGCCTCCTTTTTAATTAAAAACAGCTCCTCCCTACCGGAGGGACAGCAGGGCCCTGCAGCCATCTGTTACGTCAAGGTTTCCAGCCCAGGGACGGGAAAGTGGGTCAGCTCCTGCCAGGGGTGCTGGGGGCTCCAGGCTGTCAGCTTCCATCAGTCACACAGGCCAGCGAGCCGCAGCCAGCACCTCTTCATTGCAAGGGCAGCATGAGTGAGGGGCCGTCCTGTGCAGTGGAGGTCACCTGGGACTCAGTGCCTGGGGCCCCAGAAGACCCACCCTGCTCCAGCCAGCAGCTCCCAGAGCCTCAGACCACTCGGAAGGCCAGGGTGAACGAGGTGTCAGCTGTCCACTGGCCGTCCCTGGGCACCTGCCCGTCCATGCTGTCCACAAAGTGCCCTGGCCTTGCTGCCACCTCCGAGGCTGCTGCCGTCCTTCCCAGCGAACACTGGCATCTGCTCAGAGTCCATGGGGCAGCTCAGTGGCTACTAGGAAATAAACAGCTCAAGTGGAGGCTGCAGCAGCCCACTCTGACCACAGGCATCTGGCCGTTCCTCAGGACGGAGAGCCCACACTGTGACCCGCACCTCCCCACACTGTGTTCCAGAAACAGGCAGAGCTCTGGTCCATGGTCCCTCCCTCTGTCCCGTCCAGTGCTGGAGATTTAGCACATTTTAACCCATGCAATGGGAGGGGTAGAAGAGACACATGCAGTCACCCTATGAGGGTCTGGGCCCTACCTGCCTCCCCTGCCCCCCCATCTGCACTGGGGCGCCCACCTGCCTCCCTTCCTATCTGGACCCGGAGCTCTCACCGGCCTCCTTCTCCTATGCCCATCTGCACCTGGGACCCCAACTCACCTTCCCCTGTGCCCCCATCTGTACCTGGAGACCCCACTTCTCCCTCCCTGTCTCCTCCTCCCAACTTTCCCTCTCCCTCCCACCTCCATCTGTACCTGGGACCCCAACCCACCTCCCTCCACCCAGGGCTCCCACCTACCTCCCCATTGCACTTGCCCAGGGGCTCTGTGGACCACCATGCTCAGATGCGCCTCGGCCCAGAACACGCTCTGCACTCCAGATCCCAGGGGCCACAGCCTATAGCTGTGGTCACAGGGATTTCAGACACCCACATTTGACATACGTGACCAGCATGACTCCTATCCCACCCCTATCCCATGCATTAACAAACCCAGCAGCCCCACCCACCATCCTGAGCTTTTCTGCCCCCTCTTCCAACCCCCACTGCCCCCAGGCCCTGCCCCACCCTCCAGCCCTGCTGTCACCAGTGCCAGGAACGCCTCTGACCAGCAACACAAAGCACCCTCCTTCCTTGCCAGGAACGCTTCCAATCAAATCACCAACACAGAGACCCCCTTGCCCCCTACCTCCCCGCTGAAGACACCTCTCCATGAGCTTCTTGTTCTCTCAGAGTTTAGCCACAGGCCCTGAGGGTAAAAGCCCCCAGTGCTTCTCCTCCCCTGAGCCTCCCCCACATTGCCCGGGCCTAGAACACCCTCCTTCCCGAGCTCAGTCCTTGCTCCATCGTGGTCCCTTCTCATGGGGCCCCCTCCCAACAACTCCCTGTGTCCAGTTCCAGCTCACATAGGAGAGGGTCCTGGCACCCACAGTGGGGGCAGCCACCAAGATAAGGAGATCCAGGTGGATGGAGTGGAAGTGCACTAAGGACACACAGGCTGAAGTGGGCTGAGCGTGGGGCCTGGGAGTGGGGGCAGTCAGTGCACAGACCTGGGGTGCAGATCTCCTTCACAGCAGGACACAGGGTCCGTGCTGGAGCCCAAATTAAACACAGCCTTGGGGTCAGCCCTGGCAGGGCTGGCCTCAGCTGTAGCCTCATCCAAGGCCCTGTGGGTTGCCTGGGCCTGCTTCCCCTACCCCTAGGTGTGAACAGGAACATGGTCTGGGCACATCAAGCCAGTGAGAGATGGGACCGCACCCCTCCTGTCCCGCCAGAGATGGGACCACGTCCCCCCACCCTGTGAGAGATGGGACCGCGCCCCCCACGCCCTGTGGGACACGGGACCGTGCCCCTCACGTGCACTTGCAGCTCCCCTTTCTCAGGTCAGGGACTAACGCCTTGTTTCTTTGTTCTGCACAAAGACTGGAGAGAATTAACCAGCGGCAGAATCTCCTGCCTTCTAGTTCATGACCCTCATGGATTTTGCTTCTTCTTTGTCCCGCTCTGCTTAGATTAGAAACCGGAAACCAGGACTGCCGCACCCTCTGACGTGTTAAATGCACCTTTCGCAAAACAGGCACTGCCCATCATCAGTCAAATGTTGTGACTGTGACTGTGGGCTCACCTGGTCTGAAGGACACCGAGGTCCTGCTAAAAGCCCTAAGATCTCTGCCTGAGGGCCCCCTTCCCCTCCCTGCTTCGGAGGGCAGACTCCATTCCCCGGGAGGTGGCGTTTCCAGGTGGGTCAGCCTCCAGCTGACTTTGAATAAAGCCCCTTAAATTAGATTCTGACCCTGTCGGTAATTTTAGGCTGGCACTGGGGTCTGTGGAATGCAAGCTGTGTGGACCTCCCACCTCAGGGGCTGTTTCCACCAGGTGACTGGCAGGTGCATTTGAGACAACACTTGAGGTCAAAGGGGCACAGAGGCCCTGGAGCTGTGAGGAAGGAGGGGCTGGGTGGGGGAAGCAGGCGCTGGGAGAGAGCGCTGATGGCCCATGCGAGGCACAGACCGGCACAGTTTATCCTTGCACGTGTAATGTGGCATCATGGCCTTTGGAAGGTGTCACTGATCATTACAGGCTGCACATACTCAGTCCTGCCCTGGTATACGCCTGGAGCCGCCCCACAGCAGCTCACAGAAGCCTGCAGTCCTTGCTCCTGCTACACCTACTGCTGTCCCCTGACAGTCGCCCACTTGCTGTCACTATAGACTCTGGGAGTTTCAGAAGTTGATACAAATGGAATCACATCATAAGTATTCTCCAGTGTCTGGTTTCTCTTACTCAGTATTTATTGAAGATGTATCCACGCTGCTCAGAGTAGCAACAGTTCCTTTCTGTTTAGAATTCCACACTTGCTCTTCCATTCACCCAGTGCAGAACATTCGGGCTGTTTCCAAGGGAGGCTCCCTGAGTAAAGCTGCTCTGGACACCCGTGCACAGTTCTTCTCATGGAAGCATTTTCATTTCCTGAAGGTACCACCTAGAAGTAGAACGGCTGGCTCCTAAGGTAGCTGATGTGGAGCTTCCCAAGCAACTGCTCAAGGCTGCGGCACGGCGGTTCCATCAGCCACGTCCCGCTCAGCCATGCAGAGTTCTAGCTCCTCCATGCCCCGCCAACACCTGGCCTGGTCAGCCTTTTCGATGCTGGCCAGTGGGTGTGCAGTGCTCTCTAGCTGCAGGATGCAGCCAGGCAGGACCCCTCCGTGTGCTTGCCTGCTGGCCTCATGGCCTGTCTGCTCCACCGTCTCCTGTGGCAGAGGAGCCAGTAGAAACTGCCCCTGTGACAGCTGTGAGGCCGCGTCTCCCAGTGCTGGCAGTGGCAGACGCAGCCCAGGCCCCTGGCGTGGGCCATGCACCAAGGTCAGGGACATAGCACTCCTCACTCAGGACTACTGGAGGAATGGGGTGACTGGCTGGAGCCCCTCACAGCTCTGAGAAAGAGCAGAAATAGGCCTCGGAGCTATGCTGACTTCTAAAGCTCCCTTTGGTTTTCAGAAGTATCTGCTCTTTAATGTCATGCTGGAGACAATCTGGGGAATCAGAACCTGCAGGGGAAATCTCCATGTACTTGAATGCTCTTCCCTGGACGCCAGTGCACAGGCGGATGGACATGTGCCCGAGGGCTGAGAGCACTCATGGCAACAAACATTTGCAGCCACCTCAACACACTGCCGCAAGAGCCATGGTAGGGAGACTCAGAGAGGAATGTTCAGAGGTCCCCAGGCTAGTGAAAGACGTAGCCAGGCCTGAGGCTCCCCTGCCTCTAACTCCCCAGCATCCTTTCCTAAGGGCAGGCTGTGGAAGAAGGGAGAAGGAGGCTGGCTGTGGGCCTGGCATGAGGAGGAGAGGAAGGGACACCAGGTGGCCACACTGTCGGGACCGATGCTGTGTGCCCAAGGTGGAGATCAGATTTCCTGCTCTGAGCTGTGTGTGCCAGGAAGCATAGGTGCCATCCCTGCATTCAGAGCTGGGCTGGGTCTTCACAATGGAGGCATCAGGAGAGCAGTAGAGAAGATGGTCCTGATAGCTTCTAAACAGGTCCTGGGCTCGATGTGACTTAAGGACTTCTGCAGTCAAAGGAAGCGCAAGTCAGAGGGTGCTGGTCCGCATGCAGCTGCTCCCGGCAGCTCAGGCACTTATGCGTCACAGGCACAGCTCCTCTCTCCACTTCACCATCTCTCTGAAGCCCTGCGAGCGCTCCTGCCTGCACCCCTGCTCCCACACACATCCGTCTTTGTCTCCAAAGTCGAGACAGACCCAGAAGATTAGGGCAGCTGCAGTCGTGCCACAGTGCACAGGCCAGAAAGAAGGATTCCTTTATTTACTTACTTGTTTATGGCAAAGTGGTATTAAGCCCATAAAGGTATATTTAGGAAGCTAACATCCAAAGGCTATTTAATGTGTAAACTTTATAATCCTTCGATGTGTAGATACTGTCCACATGAATAACATGTGTATTCATTTCAACTTCACTCAAAACCCACAATGGATTTAAGAATTCAGCTCCAAAGGCGGTTCTCAAAGCACTGAAGCTGCACGCAGGAGGCTGGCAGAGGACAGCTGCCTGCGGTGCCACACGCTGTGTCGCTGTGGAGCAGAGTGATGTCTGCTCCAGGGCAGGCATCTGCCTTGGGTAAGGCGCTGCGTGTGTGGGCAGCCCCGGCTGGAAGACCCGGGTCAGTGACAGGCGAGTCCACCCTGCTGTGGCATGGGAGGTGGGATTACAGGAGCAGGGTGTGCTGCTCCCACCCTGGTTCCCACCTGCAGGCACCCATAAAGGCAAGGAGCAGATTGAAATCCACCCTGTAGGTAATACCAGTTATTGATCAATTACTAACTTATTTTAACATATTTCCTAGGCAGTTACTAAGCTTTAGGCTCTGCGCTGTCCTTAAAGAAAAACAGGTAAACAAGGTGCCTTCCCAAGAAAGGAACTGTCATGGTTGAAGTAACAGAAACTGGTGACACAGAAGAGCTGCAGAAGCTGAGGACGGCCAGGCTCACAGAGCAGGCTCAGCCACGGGAAACCAGCCCCTCTGCCCTGTGTGGCCTCCCCGAGATTCGCGCACACAGTCGGGACAGGTCCCCAGCAGAGGTACTCCAGTGCTCCTGAGGAGAGACCCTGAGAACCGTTAGCCCCTCCAGAAAGGCTCACGGGTCAGCAGTGACGCAGGACCGCTCCCTGAAGACAGAGCTGCAGGCACAGCTGTCAGGGCAGGTCGGGGAAAGGTGGCCCAACCTTCCGGAGCCTGGCTCGTCTCTTCGCCATGGCTGGTACTAGACATGTGTTGATGAGAGCGGCGGTGACAACAGTGAGGTCATCACGAAGCCAGGGCTCTCCAGGAAGCCTGGGCAGTACGGAGCAGTTTTAGCCTCTACAAAGGGCGACCTGGCAGAATGTACCAATCGCCTTAAAATACTTGTCATCTTTAAACTAGAAATTATGTTTGCAGAAATCTCTCCTCCCACAAAAACAGGCATAGACATTCGAAAAGTAGGTGCACAGAATGGCAACGCTGTCTGCCTGCATGCCCACTGGAAAGCAGCACCAACGTGTGCACAGCTGGGGAATGAGGCCACTGGTGACAGTGTCCCCCACGCCATGGAGCTCCTGTCTGCTTCTGGCTGGGCCTGTCCCCAGCAGCTGGTGTCTGCTGATGCCTTTACTTCTCCCTCTGAGTGAGGTGTGGGGCCACCATCACCCCGTCTTACAGATGGAAGGACTGAGGCTGGAGAGGCTTGAGGGCCTGCTCTGGGGATGCAGCTGAGCATGGCAAAGCTGGTGCAGCCCCGACAGCTCCGGCGTCCGTGCTCTCAGATGCCACGTGCACAAAAGGTGTGGCGAGGCTGCTGCTTCTGGGAAATGGAGCACACAGGTTTTCCCAATCCTTCCTGCTAAAAACAACAGAAGAGCCTGGATATTATATCCACAACAAACACAGGAAGACTGGAACGCTTAGGGAAGGCAGACTAGCCAGGGACCAGGTCACCCAGGGAACGGCATGGTGGTGAATCTCCTAGGCTTTCTCTGTGTATCTCAGACTTGGAAGTGGAAAAGCTACAAACTGGAAAAGCCAACAGGCCCAGACAAGAAAAAGGCCCCCACGAAAGTCTGCTGTCTCCAGCCAGAGGGTCAGTGGACGGACAGCACAGCAAGGCGGGGAATGCTTAGCAGTGACTCGCTTATTCCACCAAGCACCACAGAGGACACGGTGCCCCTCCGCACCAAAGCAGCAAAGGCCGGGCGCGGAGGCTAGACTTCCACCCTCACCAGGCTGTAAAGAGGCTCCCGAACCCCATGCCAGCGTGGCTTCAGGACAGGCTGAGCAGGGGAAGGGGCTCTCATCCCCACAGGCAGTGAGTCCTTACCCTTGGTGTCAGTGTAGGCGATGCGGGAGCAGTAATGACGGAGCCCCCTCGTCTGAGCAGGGAGGTTTCTGAAGAGACCTCAAGGGCGCCAGAGCTCCCACACTTGCCCAGAGGCAGTGAGGCATCCACACCTCACCACGTCCGCTGCCCTTGGTACCCACAGAGGCTGAGTGGAGAGCCTGGATTTTCACCTCATGGTTCCCCTGCTGGAGAAGTATCAGAAGCTGCCAGCTAAACAGAAGGTTTACATAAGATTCAGCGTCTCATGACATCATATTCAGAAGGTCTAGATTTCAAACAGAAAATCACCTTTTATACAAAGAACCCAAAGGATCTCAAACTGAATGAGAGACAGCTGACACCAGCCTCGAGATGACAGAGCTGTTGGAATCCTCCAACAGGAAGAGGAAAGCAGCCCTCATAAAAATGCTTCAGCAAATAAGCAGGAACATTCTTTCAACAAGCGAGAAAATGTAATGCCTCGTGGAGAAGTGAATTCCCACCGAGCTAATGGGAGCTGCGGAGAATGAGAAGGAAATGACAGAACCAGAAAGTACCGTGAAGAGTGAGAGTCAGGGGAGAGAATCAAGGAGCTGGCGGAAAAAACACAGAAATTACCCAACCCAAACAGGAGGGGGAAAACAGGCTGAGACCTGTGGGACACGGCAGGGGGCCCCCGAGACCGAGAATGTATACCAGGATAGACCACATCCTTGGCCATGAAAGAAACCTCAATCCATTTAACAGAATTGAAACCATAGTGTATGTTCTCTGACCACAGCTGAATCAAACCAGCATCAATCATGGAAAGATAACAAGAAAAGCTCCAAGCACTTGGAAATGAAACACATACACGAACGATCCATGGGCCAAAGAGGAAATCTCGAGGAACATCAAAAGATACATTGACCTGAATGAAAATAAAAACACAACATATCACAAATTGCAGGACGTAACTACAGCAGTGCGGAGCGGGCAACCTCAGCACGAAACACACACCTGAAGACAGAAAAGCCTCAGATCAATCATCTAAGCTCTCATTTTAACAATCTAATAAAAGGGCAGAATAAAGCACAGTAAGCAGAGGAAGAAAATACTAAAGGCCAGAACGTGGCACTGGCATAAAAACACTCAGGCCAGTGGAGGGAACAGAGCCCAGAGGG
This sequence comes from Alouatta palliata, assembly GCA_004027835.1. Lineage (NCBI taxonomy): Eukaryota > Metazoa > Chordata > Mammalia > Primates > Atelidae > Alouatta > Alouatta palliata. The sequence continues at coordinate 3,595 of PVKV010038649.1, read as the reverse complement.
AGATCCTGCAGCTGCAGCCAACGCGTCTTCAGTAAAGACACCGGGAATGCGCACTGGGGAGGTGTGCGTTTCTTCAATCAACTGTTGGGGAAACTGGATGTCCCTACGTGGAAGAATGAAATCAGACCCTCATCTCAAACCATCTATAAACACCAACTCAAAATGGGTTAAAGACTTAAATGTAAGATCTGCAACTGTAAAACTTCTAAGAAAAAACAAAGGGAAAAGTTCCATGACACTGGCCTAATTAATGATTTTTTAAAAAATATGGCCCTAAAAGCACAGGCAACAAAAGCAGAAAGAAGACAAATGGGAATAAATCATACTAAAAAGCTTCTGCTCAGCAAACACTCAAGAGCGAAGAGCCAACCCATGGAACTGGAAGAAAACTTGCAAACCATGCAGCACCTTATAAGGGGTTAATACTCAAACTGAATAAGGAACTCAATAGCAAGAAAACAAATACCAGATTTTTAAAAAATGGCAAAGAAATGGAATGGAAGCTTCTCAGCAGAAGACATACAAACGGCTAACAGGTATATGAAATAGTGTGCAACATCAGGAAATGCACATGAAAACCACAGCGGTTATCGGCTCAGACCTGTTAGAATGGCTCTATCAGAAAGACAAAAGGAAAGTGTTGGTGAGGATGTGGACAAAAGGGAACCCTTGTACACTGTTGACGGGAATCTAAGTAAAGTCATTACGGAAAACAGAACAGAAGTTCCTCAAAAAACTAAAAACAGAACCACCATGGGATCCAGCAATCTCACTCAGGGAATGTACCCGAAGGAATTCAAGTCACTACACTGAGGAGACACATGCAGGCCCATGGTAATGGCAGCATGACTCACAACTGCCAGGATGCCGTAGGATTAGCCTGAGTGTTCATGAAGAAATGGACAGATAAAGAAAATGTCACACACGCACACACAGACACACCCACAAAGAAACGATGTCATCTGTTCCATTGCGGATGAACCCGGAAGACATAATAACACAAATCGGCCCTGAGCCTCCTACCCAGAATGAAGCAGGCACAGAAAGACAAACACTGCATGATCTCACACATGTGGCATCTAAAAAAGTGCATCTCACAGAAGCAGAGGGTGGTCTGGTGGCTTGGGGGCTGCAGCAGGTTTGGGGAAACGGGAGCTGTCTGTCACTGGGCACAAGTTCAGTTAGAAGGAAAACAGCTGGAGAGCTAGTGTGCAGCACAGTGACTATGGTAAGAATAGTGTGCACTTGAAAACTGCTCAGTAGATTTTCAATTTTTTGTAGAGATGGGGTCTCTCTATGTTGCCTAGGCTGTTGCCTGAACCGGGAAAATCGCTGGAGTCTAGGAGTTCAAGACCAGCCTGGGAAATACAGAGAGACTCCATCTCTACAAAATATTGAAAAACTTAGCTGGGTGTGGTAGTGTGCACCTGTGGTCTCAGCTACTGGGAGACTGAAGCAGGAGGATCGCTTGATCCTCGCCACAAAAAAAGTTAGGTATGTGAGGTGATGGATATGTCACTTGCTTGATTTAATCATTTCACATACAAAAAACATGAACCAAGAGAATTCAGCAGTATACCACAAGAATTATACCCTGGGTTGGAAAATCTATCCACGTAATCTACTTTATTAACGGACTAAGGAAAGTCTGCACGACCGTATCAATGCATGCAGGAAAGCCTGTCACAAAACTCAATACCCACTCATGATAAAAGTCAAAACTCTCAGGAGAAAATCAGGACAGAGGGGAGCTCGCTCAGCTTGCTGAAGAGCAGCCAGGAGAACAGGCCCAGGCAGGCCTGCTTGGGAGCACATGGCTGCTGGACGCCACCAGGGAGCTTCTAAGCTTGGACTCGCCCCATGCTGAACCCCCTGGGCACGTTCCCACTGCTGCACCATTCAACCCCGGCCCTGAGCCTCCCACCCAGAACCTGGCACCTGCCCCTCAGGCCTTGTCTGTCACCACCCCCTGCTCTCCACTGGCCCCCAGGCTTCCCTTGCAGGGAGGGTGAGTTCTCCCACCCACTTCTCAGGGCCTTCTTCTGGAGGGCACTGCCTACCAGGCCTGCACCTGCCACCCCATCTCCCCTGGCCCTGCTGCAGTCACCTGGGGCCCACCATGGCATGGAGAGGGCACAGGGCACAGTTGTCTCCTCCATTCACCTCTGAATCCCCAGTTTCTAGCACCAGTCTTGGCCTACAAGTGGGGTGCAGTATGTATGTAAGGATTAGACAGATACCACAAGCACTGAGCCCAGCTCAGTGTCTAGGACCTCATGGAATGTTCTGAAATTCAGCAATTTCTGAACTCAATACTCAGAAGCATTGCAATCCTATTTCCCTTCCCCCACACCATTCACTCCAGTGTTTTTCATTTGTTTAGTCACTGAGGGTTTGCTGGGGATCCGCTGTGTGTCGGGGCCCGTGGAGGAGGCACAGAGCTGGGTGCGGGGCCACGGCAGGAGAAGGCACGGGGGGCCAGGACCTCGGTGTCACAGATGCTCCCCTGCCCTCCGAGGCCCAGGGCCATTCCCAGCCAGCGGGATACAGCTTTCCAGTAGGGCAACTGGGAACAAAGCAACAGTACTGCTTTGAAAGGCTGGATGTGCCTTGCAAATCCAGCGCTCCCAGAAGAGGCCAGAGAAAAACCGCTCACCACAGGAACGTCTTGTTAACGAAGCATGCAGAGAAAAATGCCGTGAAAACAGGACGGGCTCTCACGCCATCAAACAAGAGCAGGTAGCAGAGAACTGCTACAGTCTTTTAAGCTCTTGAAACCCATGATTGTTTTTGTCCTTCCTTTATTTGAGCTGCTCCAATTTGCAAACGCTTGGTTGTGCTTTGAATTTTACTGGGTTTGGGTCTTAGCTGATTAGTTACTCCCTCCTGCCTGTTTTGTTTTGTTTTCTTTTTTGAAAGTGTCTTCAGGTGGAAGCTTAGATTACTGTTTGAAGGCCTTTCCTCTTTTCTAATGGATGCATTTCATGCTATAGATTTCTCTAGAGGTACTGGATTACTTGTTTAGATTTTTTTCATTTTCTCTTACTTCAAAGTATTTTCTAATTTTCTTTGATACTTCCTCTTTGAATGGGGCGTTATTTAGAGGTGTGTGTTTTGATTTTCAAGTATTAGGAAAATTTCCTGTTATCTCTGGTTATTAATTTACAGTTTAATTCTACTGTTATCAGAAAATACATTATTATTATTTTTTTTATAATATATACTTTTTATTGCATTTTAGGAGAAAATACATTATTTTAAAATTTGTTAGGCTTTAGTTTTTTAAATGGAATATGGCCTGCCTTGGTGAACATCCCATGTGCACATAAAAACCACATGTACTGTGGTGCCAGGATTGTCCTGCAGGTCTCGGGAGCTCCTTTCATTCTCCCAGTCCTTCTTCTGTCGCTCGGCGTGGATGATTCTCCCAGTCCTTCTTCCGTCGCTCAGCGTGGATGATTCTCCCAGTCCTTCTTCCGTCGCTCGGCGTGGATGATTCTCCCAGTCCTTCTTCCGTCGCTCGGCGTGGATGATTTTCCCAGTCCTTCTTCCGTCGCTCGGCGTGGATGATTCTCCCAGTCCTTCTTCCGTCGCT
>PVKV010038648.1:0-13729 GCA_004027835.1 Alouatta palliata | reverse complement strand
AGAGCAGCAAACGTAAATATTGCATCTGACTTCTCAGAAATATGCAAGCGAGAAGAGAGTAGAATAAAATATTTAATGTATTCGAAATAAAAAAACACTAACTTAGACTTTGGCATCCTGCAAAATTATTCTGCAAGAGATAAGAGGGAATAAAGCCTTTCTCAAACAAAAACTGAAGGAATTTTTTGCTGGTAGATTTGCTGTGTAAGAAATGTAAGAAATTCTTCAGAAAGAAGGAAAATGATGTAGGTCAGAAACTAAAATCTACACAAAGGACGAGCATTAGAAAATGAGTAAGTGGAGGTAAAATTAAAACTTTCTGTTTTCTTATTCTAAACTGACCTAAGAAATGTCGCTTTATTCAAAATAATAGCAACAGTGTACCCAATGATCACAGTTTACATGTAAGTGAAATTAATGACAGCCATCATATCAGGGGCAGCAGGGAAGAATTAGGAATATTTTGTGATTAAAAGTCACTTGTGGCTGGGCATGGTGGCTCATGCCTATAGTTCCAGTACTTTGAGAGGCCAAAGCAGGCAGATCACCTGAGGTCAGGAGTTCAGAATCAGCCTGGCCAACATGGCAAAACCCCGTCTCTACTAAAAATACAAAAAAAAAAAAAAAAAAAAAAAATAGCCGGGCATGGTGGTGGGCACCCGTAATCCCAGCTACTTGGGAGGCTGAGATAGGGAGAATTGCTTGAACCCGGGAGGCGGAGGTTACAGTGAGCTGAGATCGCATCACTGCACTTCAGCCTGGGCGACAGAGTGAGACTGTCTTAAAAAAAAAAAAAAGGGATGGGGGTTCTTGCACTACCTGTGAAGTGGTAAAGTGTATAGTGTTATTTGAAAGTAGACTTGGACTAATTGTATATAGCAAACTCTAAGGCAAGTTGATATGCTAAGAGAGAGAATGGAATCAGAAAATGCTCAATTAAAACCACAAAAGGCATGAAAAAGAGAAGAAAAAAATGGGACAAAAAGTGAGGGCAATGAATAGAAAATGGTAACAAATATAGCAGATATTAATTCAATTTTATAAATAATCACTTTAAATGTTAATGGTGTGTGTCTTTGGCCTGGGTAGAGTGGCACCTGATTGGTAGTGCCCATCTTACTATCAGCCAGGGACAAAGCAACCCCTTGTTCATCCCAGCTTAGCTTTTGATCTGTACCCATACCTGGTTCATGCCTTGGACTCATGGAAAAAAAATGTCAATGGTCTAAATACACCAGGTAAAAGATAGAGTGGGCTGGGTGTGGTGGCTGACACTGTAATCCCAGCACTTTGGGAGGCCGAGATTTGCGGATCACATGAGGTCAGGAGTTCGAGACCAGCCTGACCAACATGGAGAAACCCTGTCTCTACTAAAAATACAAAATTAGCCGTGCATGGTGGCGCATGCCTATAATCCCAGCTACTCAGGAGGCTGAGGCAGGAGAATCGCTTGAATCCAGGAGGTGGAGGTTTGGTGAGCCGAGATCGCGCCATTGCACTCCATCCTGGGCAACAAGAGCGAAACTCCATCAAAAAAAAAAAAAAAAAAAAAAAGTGGATCAAAAAATGAAACCCAACTATATGTTGTCTATAAGAAAATCACTTGAAATGTAAAGATCATAGATTAAAAGTGAAGGGATAGGGAAAATTATGCCATGTTAACCTTAATCAAAAGAAGGCTGGAGTAGCTTTGTTAATTTCAGGCAAAGTAGACTTCAGAAGCAATAAAAATTATCAGGGATAATTACATAATGGAGCAGTACATATGACAGAAGGGTTAATTCTCTAAGAAGGCCTCAACAATCCTCAGTGTGTATGCACCTGACAATAGACCATGAAAGTATGTGAAGTAAAGCCTGCTGGAACTGCGAGGAAAAAGTAAATGAACACTCTATTATAGTTGGAGTTTTCAACCCCTCTGTCAGAAACGGACACATCCAGCAGGCCGAAATCAGTAGGGACGTCGTTGAACTCAGTAGCACCATCAGTTGACTGGACATAATTGACACCTATGATTGCTTTATCCAATGATAGTAGAGGACACATTTTTCTCAAGTTCACACAGAACATTCACCAAGATAGACCACATTCCGGGCCATGTATCATACCTTAACAAATTTAAAATAATAGAAATCATACAATGTATGTTCTCAGGCCACAGTGGAATTAAACTGGAAATCGGTAACAGACAGGTAGCTGGAAAATCCCAAAATACTTGGAGATTGAACAACACACTTCTAATTAACACATGGATCAAAGAAGAAATCTCAAGACAAAATGAAACTACAGCTTTTCAAAAGGTGTGGGATCAGCAAAAGCGGTGACTAGAGGGAAACTGAAAGCAATGAATGCATAGTTGGCTCTGTATCACCACGTTTCACATCCATGGATTGAACCAGCCTTAGATTGAAAATATTTGAAAAAAAATCACAAAAATAATACACGTGAAAAACTACAGTGTAACTATGCAGCATTTACATTGTATTATAAGTAATCTAGAGGTGATTTAAATTAGTGGGAGGTTGTGCACTGGTTAGCTGCATACTATACCATTTCATGTAAGTGACTGGAGCATCTTCAGAATTTTATGTTTGAAGAGTCCTGAAACCAGTTCCCCACAAATACCAAGGGATGACTGTATTAAAAAACAAGATCTAAAATTAATAATCTAAGCTTCCACCTTAGGAAACTAGAAAAAGGAGAGGAAATAAAATGCAAAGTAAGCAGCAGAAGAAAAATAAAAAGTAAACCAGAAATCAATTGAAAACAAGAAATAGAAAAAATCAACAAAACCAAAAGCTGATTCTTAGAAAAGATTAATAAGCTTCTAGCCAAGCTAAGAAAACAAGATGACACAAACTGTAAATACCAGAAACAAAAGGGGACAGCATTAGAAATCCCATGAACATTAAAAGAATAATAAAGGAATACTTATGAACAACTCCATGCCCACAAATTTGATAACCTAGGTGAAACAGAACAATTCTTGAAATACACAATCTAATAAAATACAAGAAGTAGACAATCTGAATAGGCCTGTGTCTAGTAAGAAGTTGAATTAATAACTTTTCAAAGCAGAAAGCACCAGACCCAGATGGGTTCACTGGTGAATTCTATCAAACATTTAAGGAAGAAATTGTGCCAGTTCTCTACAGGCTCTTCCAGAAGACACAGAAGGAATACTTCCTAATTCATTTTATGAGACCAGCATTACCCCAACGCCAAAACCAGACGAAGACATTGTAAGAAAACTACAGATCATAATGTCATGAATATAGATGCAAAAACGCTTCACAAAATATTAGCAGGTGAAAATCCAACAATATGTAAAAAGATTTACATACCACAATCAAATGGGTTTTATTGCAGATATGCAAGGCTGGTTTAACATTAGAAATAATTAGTGTAATCCATCACATTAATAAGTGAAAAAAAATCACGCGATCCTATAAATAGATGTAGAAAAAGCATTTGACAACATCTAACACCCATTTGTGATAAAAATGCATCCAACTGGGAATACAGGAGGACTTAATTTGTTGAAGAACATCTACAAAAAACCTACAGCTAATATGCTTACTGGTCAGAAACTAGAAGCCTCTTCTTGGTGCACTGGAAGTCCTGGCTAACGCAGTAGAAGGAAATACAACGTAAGGAGTTTGGGAAGGAAGAAATAAACTGTCTTTGTTCACAGGTGACATGACTTTGTGTATAAAATCCAAGATAACTGACAAACTGCTAGAACTAAGTGATTATAGTTGCAGGATGCAAGATGAATATGAGAAAGTGAATCACTTTCCTGTATACTAACAATGAAAAAGTGGAATGTGAAATAAAAAGTACAGTATCATTTACATTAGCACCTTCCTCCAAATTATTTATTTATAAATCTAACAAAATATTTGCAAGACCTATATGAGGAAAACAAAACTATGGTGAAAGAAATGAAAGAACTAAATGAATGGAGAGAAGTCCATGTTCATAGATAAGAAGACTTGATATTGTCAAAATCTCAGTTCTTCCCAACTGGATGTGTAGATTCAACAGAATTCCAATAAAATCCTAGCAAACTATTTTATGAATATTGACAAGCTGATTCTAATATTTATATGGAGAAGCAAAAGACCCACAATAGCCAACACAATATTGAGGGAGAAGAATAAAAGAGGACTGAGACTACTCAACTTTACTATAAAGCTACAGTAATCAAGACAGTGTGGTATTGGTGAAAGAACAGACAAGCAGATCAATGGAACAGAAAAGAGAGTCCAGAAACAGGCCCACATGAATATGGTCAACTGGTCTTTGACAAAGAAAGGCAATACAATGGACAAAAGATGTTTTCAAAAAATGACACTGGGTCTGGGCATGGTGGCTCATCCCAGGTACTTTGGGAGGCTAAGGAATGAAGATTACTTGAACCCAGGAGTTCAAAAACAGCCCTGAAAACATGGTAAGACCTTGTCTCTACAAAAGAAAAAACAAAATAAAACTCTGGAACAACTGGACAGCCACATACAAAAGAGAAAACAAGAATGCAGACACAGACTTTGTATCTTTTACAATATTAACTCTAAATAGATCATAGACCTAAATGTAAAATGGAAAACTATAGAACTCCTGGAAGATAGCATAGGAGAAAACCTAGGTAATCTCGGTTCCATGCTGATCATTTAGCTACATTCCCACAGGCAAGATCCATGAAAGAATTAATAAGCTGCACTTAAGAAGTTAGAAACTCATGCTCTGCAAAAGACATTGTCAAGAGAATGAGAAGACAAGCCACAGGATGGGAGAAAACATTTGTTAAAGACATCCCTGGAAAGGATTGTTATCCAAAATGCACAACAAACTCTTTTTTTTTAAAGAGTCTCGCTCTGTCACCCAGGCTGGAGTGCAGTGGCATGGTCATGGCTCACTGCAGCCTCCCCTTCCTTGGATCAATCGATTCTCCTACTTCAGCCTCCAGAGTAGCTAGTATTACAGGCACCTGCCACCACCCCCAGCTAATGTTTGTATTTTTAATAGAGATGGGGGGTTCACCATGTTGATTAGGCTGGTCTTGAACTGCTGACCTCAGGTGATCTGCCTGCCTTGGCCTCCCAAAGTGCTGGAACTACAGCCATGAGCCACTGCATCCAGCCAACAATGAACTCTTAAAACTCAACGATAAGAGGCCAGATGCTTTGGTGCATATCTGTAGTCCCAAGCAACTCAGGAGGCTGAGACAGGAGGATCACCTGAGCCCAGAAGTTAGAGGTCAGCCTAGGCAATATAGTGAGACCCCATCTCTCTCTCTCTCTCTCTCTCTCTCTCTTTTTTTTTTTTTTGGTGGAGTTTCGCTCTTGTTGCCCAGGCTGGAGTGCAATGGCACAATCTCGGCTCTCTGCTCCTGCATTCAAGCACTTCTCCTACCTCAGCCTCCCAACTAGCTGGGATTTCAGGCCTGCATCACCACACCTGGCTAATTTTTTTGTAATTTTAGTAGAAATGGGGTTTCTCCATGTTGGTCAGGCTAGTCTCGAACTCCCGACCTCAGGTGATCCATCCATGTCGGCCTCCCAAAGTGCTGGGATTACAGGCGTGAGCCCCCGTGCCCGGCTGAGACCCCATCTCTTACACACACACACACACACACACACACACACACGCCCCATCTCTTACACACACACACACACACACACACACACACCCAAACAAACAAAACCCCTCAACAATAAGAAACAACCTAATTTTTAAGTGACAAAAATCTGAACAGACACCTCACCAAAGAAGACCAAGAGATGGCAAATAAGCATGTGAAAAGATGCTCAACGCCATTAGCATTAGGGAGTTGAAAATTAAAACAATGAGCTACCATAACACATCTATTAGAATGGCCAAAATCCAAAACACTGAAAACAGCAAATGCTGACAAGGACGTGAAGCAGCAGGAACTCTGATTCCTGCAAAATGGAAGAGCCACTTTAGAAGACAGTTTGGCAGTTTCTGTCAAAACTAAACATACTTTTACCTTATGATCCAGCAGTCATAATTCTTGGTGTTTACTCAAATGATATGAAAACTTAGGTCCATACAGAAACTCGCACACAGATGTTTACAGCAGCTTCATTCATAATTGCTCAAACTTGGAAGCAAGTAAGACATTCTTTTGTAGATGCATATATAAATAAACTGTGGTAACTTCTGATCGTGGACTATTATTCAGCAGTAAGAAGAAATGAGCTCTCAAGCCACGAAAAGACACGGAGGAGCCTTAAATGCATGCCAAGTGAAGACATCACTCTGAAAAGACTACATACACGTTGTATGATTCCAACTATATGATGCTCTGGGAAAATGGAAAACTATGGAGACAGTAAAAAGATCAGTGGTTGCCAAAAGTTGGAGAGAGGGAGGGATGAATGGGCAAAGCAGAGGATTTTTAGGGTAGTGACATTATTCTGTGTGATACTATAATGGTGGGTACAAGTTATATATTTATCCAAACACATAGAATGTACGGCACTAAGAATAACGTAAGGCAACATAATGTATTGTAAAGTATGGAGTCTGGGTGGTAATGAGAGTCAGTGTAGGTTCATCAGCTGTAATGAGCAGCCCTCTCTGGTGAGGGCTGTTGATAGTGGGGGAGGCTGTAAGTGTGTAGGGGCAGAGGAAATACGTAAACTAATTTCTCCTCAGTTTTGCTGTGAACTTAAAACTACTCTAAAAAGTGAAGTCTATGAAATCATTTTTAAAAAGGAAAATATTACAAACCTAGAGAAATGCAATAAAGATTATCCTTTTTAAAACCTATTTTGAAGAATCTTCACATGTACTTAATTTTCTTTAATTGACAATTGAAAGGGAAATTTTGTAAAATAAAACTGCATTCAAAGGTCAGGTTTTATAGTTAATTTTATTTTTGTATGAATAACAACTTCTCCCTGAAAAAACATTGTGACTAGTTATTACCTAGTAAATTACATGTCTGAAATTTAGTTTCATGTTCAAGGCTATGTAGAACATAGTCTTGTTCCAGTGAATACTCAAGTCCTGTTAGCCTGATGTGTTGGAAAGAATATACTTGAGTTTAAATCTTAGTGTTGCCAGTTGTTGACAATGTGACCTTGTGTTAACATCAGAACCACAGATTCCTCTACAGAACTGGACAGGAATAATGGAAGTAGAATGATGGAAACGGAGAATGGAATATAGAATGTGTACGTTTTTATGATACACGTCTATCGTCTGCCGCACCCACCACACCAGCCATGTTACTCCCTTGGGCTGCCACAAGAATGAGCACACAATCAGGGCCCATAGCTTAGAGTAACCTGTGCTCCTGGATGCACTGACAGAAAAAGTCAGAGTACCTGCCAGGTACTTTTAAGGATCTTAAAGGGGATCTTTAGGTTGTAAGAAATGCTTCAACTAGAGCTGTTTCTTGTCATCTTACCTGCGAATGGAGAGAGCCTTCCTGAGAATAAGGCCTATAGTGTGAGAATTCTGTCTCTCTCCCAAACTAAGAAGAGTTTGGAATATATTAGGCCCATAATAAATATTTGTTGAATGTTTGCAGAATGAACGAAAGTGTTTTTCCTCTCTTCTAGAAAAGGCTGTTATTTCAGGCAATTTCAATTTTCAAAGAATCAGTCTTCTGTGTCTTTTTAGAACAGTGAATGGGTTTTAATATGACAGTTTTTGGCTCAAGTAAAATTTGGCTCTGGGTTTAATATGCTTTGGAAACATTTTCAGATTGGTCATTAAGGATTATTGGGAAGGCACAAAAGAGAACTGGGTTTTGATATAACAAGGAACAGGAAGTACGGGCTAGAAGCATAGACGTGGGTGTGTAGGGAGGAGAGGTAGATGTCTCTTCAGGTGACTGGAGATAGGAAAATAGTCCCAGTGGAACTGGTGTAAGTCACCTGCCAAACGTGCCAAGAGAAAACTGCTGAGCAGGTCAAAATCAAGTGTCCAAAATTCCAACTGGATTGCAGTCTTCAGCAGCATAGCTGTCTCCACATAAATGGGGGGGTCACAGTGTCTTCCTGAGCTTAGGCCAACCAACTATCCAGTTTCCTGAGAACAGGGGTCCTGTCCTGCCTACTTTAAGCACTCTTTTCTTGCCAGCTAGAGAGAGGCCTGTTCTGTTCTACAAGTCTTTGGTCCACCACCATTCTGCTACCCCATGAGCACAGCTCCTGGACAACTAGCTTTGAGTTAATGGACTGAGCAATTCATTTTGTTGAGCTTTCATACTGGGGGGGGGATGTCTCTATTATATCCATTGTACATATGAGAAAACAGCATCAAAGCCGTCAGATAACCTGCCCAAGATTTTAGCTTGTATGTGACAATCTGTGCTTCAATTTGACTCTGACTCCGAAGTCCATATTCTTTTCACATCACCTGGTGACTTTTCTACTGCTCTGCTAACCCCTAGTGAGTAAGAGGTATATAAGACCAGACAGTCCCAGAGGCTGCCGCATTGCTAGAGAGAGCCCATGCCAGAATGGGAGGAGGGAGGGCTTGGCTTATCTGACCCTGTGCTTGGGGAGGACCACAGCACCAGCAAAGCCGATGGGGCCTGATTGGTGCAAAGCCAGAGGGATGCTTTGGCCCTAAGGTCCCTTCTGCCTAGCAAGATCAGCAGACCTCAAGATGACAAAGATCAGCCTCCATATTTTATTTTTTTAAAGGCTTTTATGTTATGAAGCCTGTCTCTGCTTCTCAACTCAACTATAGGCTCATTGAGGGCAGGCACTGTCTTTGTTTTTGTGTCATGCTCTCATTCAATGCTATATGCATTAAAAATTGTTAATGCTAATACATAGAGGTTTTAAAACTGGGCTATATGATACCTGAATTTTTGGCAAGTGAAAAATTTTAGTCAGAAAGTATAAAATAATGTTTTACCTCATCGTTGTAAGTTGTGATAGTTACAAACATTCCCAAACCAGGAGCCGATTCAAGGAACGTATGTCTGCCTGTGTCCCACTGCTGTAACTTGAAAGTCCCTGTTTCAAAAACAGAAGACATTACAAAATGTAAGAAACAGTTAGAATGCCTATTAGACGTTACTGCTAAATTAAATGAATTTTTTCTTTATCAGTTTACCTGAATCATAAAACACTCTTAGTCTGAACAGCTATAGCTTGGTAATTAGGTATCTAACAGAGTAGAGGACTCTGGAATATAGAGGAAGACTTGAGTTCTTTGTTCATTTCTCACTCTTGTTAACTAGGCGACTTGACAAATTATTTCACCACTCTAAGCCTCCTCATTTCCTCTTCAGCAAAATAGTAGTAATACAGCTCCCTCTCAATTCTCACAGTTGTGAAAACTACCGAAAATAAGCCTATGAAAGGTTCCCACCTGGAATGTAAACTCCATGTGAGCTGCCCCTGAGAGAGCGAACTCTTAGACCTTTTCCGATATCTCCCTAGTAGTTCTCCTCCCTTTAACTTCTTCCTCTTACAACTTAATGCCATACACTTCCAGCAGAGTTCCTTGCTAAAACATTGGTGTAGTCACGTCAGTCTTTCATTTCACTGTCTGCAGAGGTTTCTGCTGAAGGAACCTCCAGCTTTCTCCCGTTAGGATGTGGCAGCTATCATATAGCTTAACTTCCCCCCGTGCCCTTGAAAGGTACAATGGGAATGAAAACCCAGCTAACACCTGTTGGACCCATATTATATGCCAGGCCCTGTGCTGAACACTAAAATGCATCACTCATGTATAGATTTATATAATATATACTTATAAAGTACAAATACTATACAGTTTTGTAAGGGTAAGGGAAAAGGCACTACACTGCCTGGGTTTGAATCCTGACTCTACTGCTTGCTATGTGGGCAAGTTAATTTTTCTATACTTTAGTTTCATTATATCTAAAATCATTATAAAGGTAAAAGTAGTATTCAGCAGCTGGGCGCAGTGGCTCGTGCCTGTAATCCAGGCACTTTGGGAGGCTGAGGCGGGCAGGTCACTTGAGGCTAGGAGTTCGAGACAAGCCTGGTCAACATGGCGAAACCTCATCTCTACTAAAAATACAAAAACTAGCCAGGTGTGGTGGCACAGGCCTGTAATCTCAGCTACTCAGGAGGCTGAGGCAGAAGAAAAGCTTGAACCTGGGAGGCAGAGACTGCAGTGAGCTGAGATCGCACCACTGCACTCCAGCCTGGACGACAGAGCAAGACTCTGTCTCAAAAAAAAAAGGTAGTATTTACCTATGTGGGGTTATTGTTATGAAGATTCAGATGTTTGTAAATTGCTTTGTTAGAATGGTGCTTGACACGATTAGCACTGAATAAATGTGTTATATACAAATATAGATATACACACACATACACAAATTATAAATACATATATACAATTATGCCCCAGTAGCCGTGAGGGATTGCTTCCAGGATGTCCTCAGGACATCGGAATGCACAGACGCACAAGTTCCTTATGTGAAACGGTGTAGCGTTTGCATATAACCTATGCACATCCTCCCTTCTACTCTAAATAATCTCCATTATAAGGCCTAGTACATAAATGCTGTGTAAATAGTTGTTACACTGTATTGGCTTTTTATTTGTATTTTTATTGTATTGTTATTGTTTTTTCCCCAGATATTTTCCATCTGCATTTGTCTGAATCTGCCAGTGCAGAATTTGTGGATAGGCCCACTGTATACACTCACACACTTTTTAGTAACCAAGGTGATTTTTCCCTTACCACTACATTATGCTGTCCCCATCTGGAAAAAGGAAATTCCATGCAGGAACATATATGCAAAATTCCTGAGGGCAGGAGCATGCTTGGAGTATTCAAGGAGCAGCAGAATGGCTGGAGTGAGATTAGCAGGGAAAGAATGGTAGGAGGTGGGGTTGAAGAGATAGCAGGGGCCAGATCATACAGAGTCCATATGTCCATTGTAAGGATTTGGGGAAGCAGCTGGGTAGAGGAGTGACACAAAATGACTTTCCTTTCAAGTTGCTTATCGTTGCTGTTACGTGGAGAAAAGGATGAAGAAGGGTCAAGGATGGAAGCAGTGACACTAATCTAAGTGGCTTAGACTATGTGATAATGGTACAGGTTGTAAAAAGCATCGGTTTCTGTACTACTGTCCCCATCTTACACGTTGGAAACTGGTTCTCAGATAAAGCCACATAACCAAGAAGTTGTAGAGGCAGAATTAGAACTAAGGCAGTCTGATTCCAGAGCCTGGAACTACTAACTCCATTATCACAGTGCCTCTTTGGAAGGCAAGAGAGAGCCAGTTCCCTGACAGGGGCTGGAGAAGGGAATGTGACCCTGGATATTGGCCACAGAGGGCATCCCATGGAATCTGTACTCTTTAGGAGACAACTAGAGGGAACACTTCCAGGGATAAGAAAGCTGCAACTAACTTTCAAGCTCTGCCTGCACTTTAGAGCGACCTGTCTTGGGCATCTTTCAGATAGTTCTGGCCCACCTTCCCCACCCCACATCCCAGAGTTTGTTAACTGTATGTGTGATGTGTATTCAGTGCTTTTCAGTTTTATCCATTTAAATAAGGTTTTTAAAAATGTATCATTGATGGTTCCAGACAAGATGGGGTAGGTCCATTCCCCCCTATTTTTCCTGCTGATTACAACTAAAAATTCTGAGCAAAATGTATAAAGCAACTACCAGAAGACTCTGAAAGGTGGAGAAAAGAAGCCAGAATTGCCGAGGCCCTCAGGACTCATAGCACAGCTCAGCAGTGGGTTATCTGCTTGTGCTCCTCCTCCTGTATATCCTGGCTGATCTGGAATAGGATGCCCTGCAAGGTGAAACTTCTTTGAGTATACTTTCCTGTACTAGGCTGTTCTTGAATTGCTATGAAGAAATATCTGAGACTGGGTAATACAGGGAAAAGACGTTTGGCTGGCTCACGGGTCCGCAGGCTTTACGGGAAGCATAGTGCTGACATGTGCTTCGTGTCTAGGGAAGCCTCAGGAAGCCTGCAGGCATGGTGAAAGGTGAAGAAGGAGCAGGCACATTACATGGCAAAAGCAGGAGCATCAAGACCAATGAAAGTCTCAATAAAAAATAGAAGAAAAAAAGCAGGAGCAAGCAAGAGAGAGAGTGGGGGGAGGTGCCACACACCTTTAAATGACCAGATCTCTCGTGAACTCGGAGTGAGAGCTCACTTATCACCCAGGAGGTGGCCCAAGCCATTCCAGGATCCGAATACCTTTCACCATCCGAATACTCCCAGCCTCCACCTCCAGCATGGGGCATTAAAATTCAACATGAGATTTGGGTGGGGACAAATATCCAAACTACATTACTGCTCTACTCCAGAGGAACGCTTAAATGACCGTGTAATGGAATACTACTCACCCATAAAAAGGAATGAATTAATGGCATCTGCAACAACCTGGATTAGATTGGTCACTATCATTCTAAGTGAAGTAACTCAGGAATGGAAAACCAAACACTATATGTTCTTAAAGTAGGAGCTAAGCTATGAGGATGCAAAGACATAAGAATGACACAGTGGACTTTGGGGCCTCAGGGGGAAAGGGTAGGAAGGGGGTGAGGGAGTAAAGACTGCAAATTGAATGCAGTTTATACTGCTTGGGTGATGGATGCCCCAAAAGCTCACAAATCACCAGTAAAGAACCTGTTCATGTAACCAAACACCACCTGTTCCCCAGTAACCTATGGGGAAAATTTTAAAAAAAGAAATTGTGGGAGACCGATCCAAGATGGCCGATTAGGAGCAGCTGAGGATTGCAGCTCCCAGTGAAAGCGTGGAGGGTGAGCGGACGCCACATTCCCAGACGGATTTTTATTGCCCACCGACCAGGAGATTCCCAGGGGGAGGAGCCCCACGGGTCACCAGCGCACCTGGTTTGGCCGGCGCGGCTGTTTTCGCCGGCTCAGCTGTTTTCGCCTGCGCGGGCGTTTTCGCCGCCGCTGTTTGGAGCGGCGCCCCGGCGCAGCAGTTCCCGTTACAAAATACGTGGGTCCGGGTGCCGTTTTAGCTGGCAATTGGAACTCCGGGAAGGCAGAGCCGCCCATTCATTTGATTAAAAAAGGGGACTGAAACAGACAGCCAGGCCAGGAGATTTCCCAGGCAAAAAAACGCCAGCGCCAGCGGTTTCAGCTGGCACAGTGGGTCACCGCAGGGGAAATCATACAGATCCCGGCGCCTTGTCAACAGGCGGCTGGAACACCTGGGAGACAGTCGGTCATTCAACTAAAAAAGACGCTCTGAGGCAGGGAGCCAGGTGATCAGGCTCGGCTGGTCCCACCCCCACAAAAAAACAGCCATTGGAAACGCTCGGGATCGAGAGTTTCACAGCAAGCACAGCTGAACCCGGGACGGTCCAGCTCTGTGGGGGAGGGGCGTCCGCCATTACTGAGGCAGTCTGCCGCTATGGAGGTAGTTTGCCATTGCAGAGGCAGTTCTGACTACACCGGTATAAACTGGACTGCAGGGAAGTTCACACGGCAGCTGGGCGGAGCCCACACCAGCTCAGCAAAGCCTCTGCAGGCAGTGAGTAGGCTGCCTCATCGCTGGGTAAGGCAGTCCTGAGAAAAAGGCAGCAGCCCAAGGGAAACTCATAAATAAAGCCCTAACCCCCCGGACAGAGCACCTGGGGAAAAAAAGGGGTTTATGAGTTCTGCTGCAGCAGACTTAAACGTACCTGCCCAGCAACTCTGAAAGACCAACGGAGCTCACAGCTCAGCATTTGAGCTTCTATAAAGAATACTGTCACCT
>PVKV010038647.1:0-13729 GCA_004027835.1 Alouatta palliata | reverse complement strand
GAAACCCCGTCTCTACTAAAAATACAAAAATTAGCTGGGCATGGTGGCACGTGCCTGTAGTCCCAGCTACTCGGGAGGCTGAGGCAGGAGAATTGCTTGAACCCAGGAGGCGGAGGTTGCGGTGAGCCGAGATCGCGCCATTGCACTCCAGCCTGGGTAACAAGAGCGAAACTCCGTCTCAAAAAAAAAAAAGAAAAAAGAAAAAATTTAGAACCCTGAGTGTGCGTAAGATCACCAAGGTGGTCAGTGTGGACAGAGAGAAGAGCGCGGTGCTCTGTCTCCAAAAACAACACAAAAGGGGTGGCCAGGGAGGTGCGTAGAAAACTGGAAAGGGGCGTCCTGGAAGCCACAGTGTGGGAGAAGCGCTAGGTGTGTGCTGGGATGGGGTGTTCAGGCCCCTGCTTTCGCTCGGCCCCTTGCAGCAGGCTCTGGAGCACCTAGACCACCGGCTGAGCGAGAAGGTGAAGCAGCGGAACGCCCTGCAGCACCAGGTGGTGGTGCGGCAGAAGCGGCTGGAGGAGCTCCAGCTCCAGCACAGCCTGCGCCACCTGGAGATGGCGGAGGCGCAAAACAGCCACTCAGAGGTGGCCAAGGTAGGGCCGAGAGAGGCCTGCAGGGCAGAGGGTCCTGTGGGAGGGATCGAGTGCGGAGGGCACTCAGCCCAGGCCTGCCGCTCTCTAGACCATGCGGAACCTAGAGAACCGCCTGGAGAAGGCCCGGATGAAGGCGGAGGAGGCCGAGCACATTACCAGCGTGTACCTGCAGCTCAAGGCCTATCTACAGGTAGGGACTAGGAGGGCTCGGGTGAGGGGCAAGCAGGGGCTAGGGACAGCAGTCACAGGCCTGCCTTATCTCCCCACCCCCCACCACGACGCCCCAGGACGAGAGCCTCCACTTGGAGAACCGGCTGGACTTCATGGAGGCTGAGGTGGTGAGGACCAAACACGAGCTGGAGGCACTGCACCTGGTGAACCAAGAGGCCCTCAAAGCCCGGGAGATTGCCAAGGTGCCAACCCTCTTGCCCGCGGCCGTCCTGCCCAGCTGCCGCGGTCTCCCAGCTTCAGAATCTGATCCCAGCTGTCCCTGAGCTTCCCCAACGCCCCCGCCCCCATCTATCTCCTAGCACCTTGCGGCGGGTAGCAGTAGGTGCCATCTGGTCCCCCTGCTCCCCTGCCCGCCCTCCAGAACCAACTGCAGTATCTGGAGGAGACCTTGGTTCGAGAGCGCAAGAAGCGGGAACGCTACATAAGTGAGTGCAAGAAGCGCGCCGAGGAGAGGAAACTGGAGAACGAGCGCATGGAGCGCAAGGTGGGCGCACCTGTGACTCCAGCCCAGCCCAGCCGAGCCCAGCCCAGCCCAGCCTTGGCCTGGCTCCACCTCATCCTAGGCCTCCACCCACTTCCGAAGATTCTCCTAACCCCGCCCCCTCCCTGACTCCACCCCCAGTTGGTGCAAAGACTCTTTCCATATCCCTGACCCCTCTCTTCCCCTGCCCTCCTAGGTGGCTGTTTCATTTTGGCTCTGACATGGCTTCCAGCCTTCCCCTTACTCACTGACCCCTACCCATCCTTTCCCACCTGAGCAGACTGCCTGTCTTAAATCTGTTCCTGCCTCTAGCCCAACCCGTCTAAGGCCCCGCCCCCTTTCTATTGGCCCCACCTCCTGCACCTGTCCTGAGGCTGCCACCCGTCCAGCCCTTTTTATTTTTGTTTTTGTTTTTTTTTTTCATTTTGGTAGGGGGGGGTGTGTGTGTGTGTGTGTATTTTTTTTTTTGAGACAGGGTCTCACTCTGTTGCTCAGGCTGATCATAGCTCACTGCGGACTCGACCACCCGGGCTCAAGTGATCCTCTCACCTCAGCCTCCCAAGTAGCTGGGACTACAGGCACGCCACCACACCCTGCTAATTTTTGTATTTTTTGTAGAGGCGGGATTTTGCCATATTGCCCAAGCTGGTCAAACCCTTGGGCTCCAACGATCCTCCCGCCTTGGCCTCCTAAAGTGCTGGAATTAAAGGCGTGAGCCACGGCCACCGCGCATGGCCTTGTCTCACTTTCTTGACCCCTGCCCAGTGCTCTTATCTGGCCTCAAGCTTTTGCCCTCTCCCCTCCCTCCAGTTTGAGCCCTGTTCCCTTTGGGGCCCCAGTCTGGATCCCCCTCCCCATCCTCCTCCCTAAGCTCTGTCCACGAGCTGACCCTGGCTCTGACCTCAACCCACGAGCAGACCCACCGTGAGCACCTGCTGCTGCAGTCTGAAGTCACCACCCAAGACAGCCTGCATGCCAAGCAGGAGGAGCTGCGGCGGCGCTGGAGCATGTATCAGATGGAGGTGATCTTTGACAAGGTCAAGGATGCCACCGGCACTGCCGAGTCACACGTGAGTTCTGCCCGCAGCCCTCTCTGCCGAGCCTCCTCCACCCCAGACGCATCTTGGGGTCCCCAGGCAGACAAAACCGACACACCCTGCCTCCCCTCTGCCAGGTCAGTTCTTAAGCTCACAAACCTGCTCCTTTCTTGAAAAATATCTCTTCCTCCTCCAGCTACCATTCAGTTTGTCTGCTGCCCTTCGAAGCAAAACCCCCAGGAGCTGTCTACACTCTCCATCATTTCTACAGTCGCCTTCCTTTCTCTCTTGCACCGTGCTAACTCCTTTGCCATGCCAGCTCTAGGAGAACTGGGAATTTCCTCTCTTGTTCTGTCTCCAGTGTCTGCAAGTGGCATCCCTGCCCCAGGTCCCTCACTTTGCAGTGTCTTCCTTGCAGTATTCTAAGACCACTGTGTCCCCTTTGGGTCCTGGTTCCCGCCAGTGAACACTGGACCCCAACCCTGTTTCTTCCCTCTGGGTGCCCGCCAGCCTGCTGCTCCTCCTATGGGGCCGACCCCCGAGGAGTTCTGGAACTTCCACCTATGGGAGGACACCTATGGGGTCATCTGGGGCACTGAGGCGCAGCCCTTTTCCAGATTTGGGCGTTGTGAGGGGATGGCTCCGAAGACGGGCGGTATTTCCTGTAAGACTGGGGGAGATTCACGGCCAGAAATTGATGGCACGTTGATTTTGGAAAGAAGCTATGTTCAGCTGTCCAGCTGCCTCCGCATTTGGCCTGACTCAAGTTCCTTGTATTTATATGTTGTTTTATTTTTTTTGAGACGAACTCTCGTTCTGTCGCCCAGGCTAGAGTGCAGTGGCCTGATCTCAGCTCACTGCAATCTCTGCCTCCCGGGTTCAAGTGATTCTCCTGCCTCAGCCTCCCCAGTAGCTGGGACTACAGGCGTGCGCCATCACGCCCGACTACTTTTTGTATTTTTTTATAGTAGAGGTGGGGTTTCACCAAGTTGGCCAGGACGGTCTCGATCCCTTGACCTCGTGATCCGCCCGCCCTGGCCTCTCAAAGTACTGGGATTACAGGTGTGAGCCACCGTGCCCGGCTCAAATTCCTTATATGGGCCAGAAAGGGCCCCGCAAAAATGATATATCCAGGGCGGCTCACCCTTGAAGCAGCCCCGACTCCAGCCCACAGTATCTCCATACATCGCTGTGTAAAAGGTGCCACCTCAGGCCACCTGTCCTGCTTCCGAGGGGACGCAGGGTGGGGGGCAGGAGGCGGAGCGCTCTTGCACCTCCTTAGACTCTGGCTCTGACTGGGGCTGGGTGGTCCGCAGTCGGTGGTGCGACGGTTCCTGGCCCAGGGCGACACCTTCGCGAAGCTGGAGACGCTCAAGAGCGAGAACGAGCAGACGTTGGTGAGGCTGAAGCAGGAGAAGCAACAGCTGCAGCGGGAGCTGGAAGACCTCAAGTACTCGGGGGAGGCCACGATGGTGAGGTGAGGCCCTGGGATCCTGGGGAGGGCGGTGGGGCGGCAACGGGGCGGACGGAACCCTCCGTGGCGACCTCCCCGTTCCCTGCAGCCAGCAGAAACTGCAAGCCGAGGTGCAGGAACGCCTCAAGCAGGAGGAGCGGCGGCACGCCGAGGCCCAGGACCAGCTGGAGCGCACCTTGCGGGCGATGCAAGTGGCCAAGGACAGCCTGGAGCACTTGGCCAGCAAGCTGATCCACATCACTGTGGTAGGCCCCGCCCAGAGGAAGCCCCTCCAGGCCCTCCCGGGACCGATGACGCGCAACCACGAAGATGGGATTCCTGCCATAGCGGCCTGCCCTAGGGAACCCCCATCCCGTGTCCCGGACGACAGAGGCCCCGCCCACATGGAAAGAAGCCTCGCCCCATTCCTCAGAATCCCCGCCCCACATCCCTGGGGTAACTTCATTCCCGCAAGGAAGCCCAAGACTTCAGAGACCCTGTCCGGTCTCAAGCTCCACCTCCACCCTGTCCCCACCGAAAACCTCAGACCTCGCTGCAATTCTGGAGCAACCCAAGACAGAAGCCCTATCGTGCCCGCAGCAGAGGCCCATTTCTTCAGGAGGCCACTCCCATAATGGCTTCCCTCGAGTTCTTACCGTCCCCACCAAGGGGCCTCCCCGAAACCTTTCCACACTCTAGCTAGAGTTCAGAGGCTCCGCCCTCACAGACGTGGCCTGGACCCGAGTCCCCGTCCCCACTGACTAGCACCGCCCCTGTAAATGGGCACTTTTGCCACCCAGGCCCCTCCCCTGGGTGGAGCCTGTTCACGAGGCCACACCCCTCTTGGCTGACCAGACTCTGCCCTGGCCGCAGGAGGACGGTCGCTTCGCGGGAAAGGAGCTGGATCCCCAGGCAGATAACTATCTGCCAAACCTGCTGGGCCTCGTGGAGGAAAAGCTGCTGAAACTGCAGTCGCAGCTCGGGAGCCACGGCGTCCAAGAGATGCTGCGTCACATCGCCGACCGCGAGGTGCCCTGCAGCCATGGGGCAGGGCTCCAGAGATCGAGGAATGGGGCTGGATCGGAAAGCCAGGGAACCGCGGGCAACCTCAGGATACCAGGGTGCAGGCTGATGAGCCAGGAAGGGGTTTCGGGGACAAAGAGTGAGGTTTCAGGAGCCACGAGGGAAGAAACCAGAAAAGGTGGCCAGGCGGGGTGGCTCACGCCTGTAATCCCAACACTCTGGGAGGCCGAGGCGGGTGGATCATCTGAGGTCTGGAATTCGAGACCAGCCTGGCCAACATGGTGAAATCCCGTCTCTACTGAAAATACAAAAAATTAGCTGGGCATGGAGGTGCACGCCTGTAATTCCGGCTATTCGGGAGGCTGAAGCACCAGACTGTCTTGAACCCGGGAGGTGGAGCTTGCAGCCAAGATCGAGCCATTGCACTCCAGCCTGGGCAACAAGAGCGAAACTCTCTCTTAAAAAAAAAAAAGAAAGAAAGAAAGAAAGAAAGAAAAGAAAAGAAAAGAAATCAGAAGAGGTGCAGGCAGGTCCTGGAGGCCAGAGGACGAGGCTGAGCAATCGGGATGGGGACAGGCCTAGTGGCAGGGCCCCAGAGCCCAGGGACGGACCTGAGTGATGAGAGAGTGAAGCTGAGCATCAAGGTGTCTGCTGAAGGAGGGATGGGAGTGGGCAGTGGTCTCCAGCTGAAACCAGGGCATATCTTGGAATGGGGTAGGGAGGAGGCGGAACGTGATTTCTCGGTGGGAACGTGATTTCTTGCTCGCTTAGTTCCTTGCCAGCTTAGAGGGAAGGCTGCCCCGATACAACACCCGCATCGCCCTGCCCCTTGCTACTTCCAAGGACAAGTTTTTTGGTCAGTATGGGTGGGAGGATGAAGGGGTGCGGTTGGAGCCCCAAGCTGGGGAGCAGGAGGTTGTCGGATACCCTACTCAGGGCCAAGGTCGGGGTGGAATGGGGTGGTAAAGGCTGGGAAGGAGACCCGGGGATGGGGACCGGGATCCCTCAACGCTCCCTGCTTCTCCCCCACGCCCCGTAGACGAAGACAGTGAGGAGGAGGACAACGAGGTAGTGACCCGCGCATCGCTCAAGGTCCGTTCCCAGAAGTTAATCGAAAGCCGCAAGAAGCACCATCGTTCGCGGAGGTCCTAGACTCGCCCTGGCGGCCCCCATCGGAGCCCCCGATTCCTCCAGGTCTAGCGCAGGCCCCACAGGGCCCCTTCAAGGGCCGAACGCGGTCCGAACAGGGAGCGGAGGCGGCCAGCGGCGCCTGGAGGAGAGGAAGAGGCCGGGCCAGACGTTCCCACAGTAAATCTCCCCAGCTAGGTCTGCCCTGGCCTCAGAATTTCGCAATAAAGGTCACAGACCAAGCCCCTGGGTATTCGTCTCTTCATGACCCTGCACCACTCAAGAGACAGCTGTCCCTGAAAACCCAGGGCCACAGACCTGTATTCCCTGTTTTCCCAGCACTTTGGGAGGCTGAGCTGAGTGGATCACTTGAGCCCAGGGGTTCCAGACCAGCCTGGGCAACATGGTGAAAAATAGTTCTTACCCCCACTCCAAAAAAAATAGCCGGGCTTGGTGGCATGTACCTGTAGTCCCAGGTACTTGGGAGACTGAGGCAGGAGAATCGCTTGAACTCAGGAGGTGGAGGCTGCAGTGAGCCAAGATCGTGCCACTGTACTCCAGCCTGGGCAACGAGAGTGAGACCCTGTCTCAAAAAATTAATAAGGCTAGGCACCGTGGTTCACACCTGTAATCCTAGCATTTTGGGAGGCCGAGGCAGGCGAATCGCTTGAGGCCAGGAGTTTGAGACCAGCCTGGCAAGCATGGCAAAACCCCTTCTCTACTAAAAGTACAAAAATTAGCCAGGCATGGTGGTGGTACCTGTAATCACAGCTACTTGGGAGGCTGAGGCTGGAGAATCGCTTGAACCCAGGAGGTGGAGGTTGCAGTGAGCTGAGATCAAGCCGCTGTACTCCATCGTGTACAACAGAATGAGACTCCATCTCAGAATAAAAATAATCGGTTGGGCACAGTGGTTCACGTCTGTAATTCCAGTACTTTGGGAGGCTGAGGTGGGTGGATCACCTGAAGTCGGGAGTTGGAGACCAGCCTGACCAGCATGGAGAAACTCCATCTCTACTAAAAATACAAAAAAAAAAAAAAAAAAAAATGAGCCGGGTGTGGTGGCGGGTGCCTGTAATCCCAGCTACTTAGAAGGCTGAGGCAGGAGACTTGCTTGAACCCAGGAGGTGGAGGTTGCAGTAAGCCAAGATCTGGCCATTGCACTCCAGCCTGGGCAACAAGAGCAAAACTCCGCCTGAAAAAAATCATCATCATCATCATCAAAAGTGGAAGATGCTCCCACACTTTGTCAAGCTTGCCCTTTCCACTGGAGGACAGAGGACTCCGGTCTGGGGACACACATTTGCCCCCACACAGGGGCTCCCCCACATCTGGGGATACAAAAGAGACCCTTCCCTTGTTGTGTCCTTTCTCCTGGGGATAGATTGATAGGCACCCGGCGGAAGAGGCAGGACCTCTCGTGGGCTGGAGCGGGGTCCGGCTGGAAGGATCCAGAGCCGTGGGTCCGGCCTGCCCCGCCCCGCCCCAGCAACTCGACCGCCCCGCCCCACTGGCCCCAGCGCCCGGCCACTGCCCGCCACCCGCCGGCCCTTCCGCCTCACTCAGCGGCGCCACTGAGAGGGACGGGAGCCGGCCATGGAGCGCACAGCCGGCAAAGAGCTGGCCCTGGTAAGGGGGACAAGGGATTCCGGGACCCCGCATCCCTGGCGACCCGCAAGGTCCTGAAACTCCAAGTGGCCTCCCTTCGGACGCCATCTGCTCCCAATTTGAAATTGCCCTGGAGTCCCCTCCTGGGGACTCACGACCCTTGACCCAGTGAAGCGACTGTTTCCTCTTAGGGATGGGGGCGGGAGTCTCTGAGCGCAGGCGGCAGAAAGGGCCAGAGACAGGTTCTACGAGACTGGACCCTGGGACATCCCCAAAGGCCACCACTTGTCCTCAGGACTTGGGATGAGGGGGCCCGTAGCGACGAGGGGACTAGCCTGGGACCCCAGCCGGAGTCTCGCAGCCTCTGGCCAGGAAGGGGCGTGGGGATGGAGCAGGAAAACTCGGCCCGAGTCTGCGCCGCGAAGGAGGCTGAGGCTCCAGGACCTGCGCCCCTTTGGTGCCCTGAGTCCTCCTCTGCGTCCAGGCGCCGCTGCAGGACTGGGGTGAGGAGACCGAGGACGGCGCAGTGTACAGTGTCTCCCTGAGGCGGCAGCGCACTCAGCGCTTGAGCCCGGGGGAGGGCCCCGGGGGCAGTCAGGTAAGGACAAGGTTCGGTGGGTGGGCGGGGCGGGAAGCCACCAGGTGAGGGCGGAACTGGAGAGCCGAGGTTTGGCCGCCGGGTGCCGCGGGCGGAAGGAAGGGAGGGGCTCAGAGGCGACCAGGTGAGGATAGAAAAGGGGCTGGGGGCGGCCAGGTAAATGGGGAGATCCAAGGAATAGGGGTGGGGCCAGGTGATGGCTGCGCAGTTCCCAAGAGGGGCCTGGGGACAAACTGGTAAGGGCAGAACTGGACGGCCGGGTGGGGAAAGGCAGGCTTAGAGGGCTGGGGCTGGAAGGTGGAATGGGGTTGGTTTAGCAGAGGCCAGGTGAGGGCGGGTGGGGCAGCCAGTGAAGCGTGTCAGGAGGGCTGAGGGAAGCTGGGGGTGGCCAAGAGTGTGTGGGGGGAGGTAGGGGACAGGGCATGGGAGAGGGAGGGCAGGTTGCAGGAGCTATTTGTGGACCGGGCTGAATAATAACTCCAAGAGGGGAAGGTGTGGGGTGCACACGTATAATCCCTGTGTTTTGGGAGACCAAGGCAGGAGGCCAGGAATTTGAGACCAGCCTGGGCAACACAGCAAGATTCTCTCTTTACAAAAAAAAAAAAAAAATTAAATAATTAGGTGGGCGTGGTGGTGCCCAGTGGTGGTCCCAGCTACTCAGAAGGCTGGGGCAGGAGGACCACTTGAGTCTAGGAGTTGGAGGCTGCAGTGAGCTATGATTGTGCCTCTGCGCCCCAGCCTGGGCAACAAAACAAGACCCTGTCTCTTTAAAAAACCAAACCAAAGCAATAACTCCAGGAAGTCGGGAGTCAGAGGAATCACATGCAAGAGTGGTGCTACGGGCCAGGCGCGGTGGCTCACGCCTGTAATCCCAGCACTTTAGGAGGCCAAGGTGGGTGGATCACCGGGTCAGGAGTTCAAGACCAGCCTGGCCAAGATGGTGAAACCCTATCTCCAATAAAAATACAAAAAATTAGCCAGGCATGGTGGCAGGTGCCTGTAATCCCAGCTACTCGGGAGGCTGAGGCAGAGAACTGCTTGAACTCGGGAGGCAGAGGTTGCAGTGAGCCAGGATTGTGCCACTGCACTCCAGCCTAGTGACAGATCGAGACTCTGTCTCAAAAAAAGAAGAGCGGTGCTAGGGGCTGGGTGCAGTGGCTCACACCTGTAATCCCAGCACTCTGGGAGGCCGAGGTGATGGATCACGAGGTCAGGAGTTCGAGACCAGCCTGCCCAGCATGGTGAAACCCCATCTCTCCTAAAGATGAAAAAAATTAGCTGGGTATGGTGATGTGGACCTGTAATCCCAGCTACTCAGCAGGCTGAGGCAGGAGAATCCCTTGAACCCTGGAAGCGGAGGTTGCAGTGAGCCGAGATCACACCATTGCACTCCAGTCTGGGTGACGGGGCAAGACTCCATCTCAAAAAAAAAAAAAGTAAGAAAAAAGAGTGGTGCTAGGGATAAGCATGATTAAAGAAGGTGCTTCGGGGACCACTCCTGGTCTTTCATGGCTGCCCGTCCCCTCCTGCAGGCCCTCAGCCCATCTGCTACCAATACCTTCCTCCACTATCGAACCAGCAAAGTGCGAGTGCTGAGGGCAGCGCGCCTGGAGTGTCTGGTGGGAGAGTTGGTGTCTGGAGACCGTGAGCAGGACCCCAGCTTTGTGCCTGCCTTCCTGGCCACCCACCGGACCTTCGTACCCACTGCCCGCCTTCTGGGCTTTCTGCTGCCACCAATGCCGCCGCCTCCACCTCCCGGGTCAGTAGCAACCCAAAACCTCCATGTTCCTACCCTACATCCCCACTTGGGCACACCTTCACCTCCTCAGGTGGGACCAGGAAACGCCTCCCAAACCCAGAGCCCTCTTCCTAAGGCCCCTCTAGATTCCCACTTCCTCACCTGCTGGGGGCCTCTTCCCAGGGTAGAGATCAAGAAGACAGCGGGACAAGATCTGAGCTTCAACAAGAACCTGAGGTTGGTCCCCCATCCAAATAGGGGAGTGGAAGGGAGGAAAATCCCAGAGGACAAAGGTTAGCGGTTGGCCTGGAGTTTTGCAAATTGCAGGTTGGGGCCAGGTGCAGTGGCTCAAGCCTCTAATCCCAGCACTTTGGTGAGTCCAGGTGGGCAGATCAGAAGGTCAGGAGTTCGAGACCAGCCTGGCCAACATGGTGAAACCCAGTATCTACTAAAACTACAAAAATTAGCCAGGCATGGTGGCGGGCACCTGTAATCCCAGCTACTTAGGAGGCTAAGGAAAGAGAATCGCTTGAACTCGGGAGGCAGAGGTTGCAGTGAGCCAAGACCATGACATTGCACTCCAGCCTGGGTGACAGAGCAAGATTTCATCTCAAAAAGAAAATTGCAGGTTAGGTAATAAAAGACCAGAAGTCAGGCTGGGAAAGGTGGCTCACAACTGTAATCCCAGCATTTTGGGAGGGGGAGGCAGGCGGACCACCAGAGGTCAGGAGTTAGAGACCAGCCTGGCCAACATAGAGAAACCCTTTTTCTACTAAAAATACAAAAAAAATTAGCCAGGTGTGAGGGTGCCCGCCTGTAGTCCCAGCTACTCGGGAGGCTGAGGGATGAGAATCAGTTGAGGAGACTGAGGTTGCAGTGAGTCAAGATGAGGCCGCTGCACTGCAGCCTAGGTGACAGAGTGAGACTCTGTCTCAGAAAAAAAAAAAAAAAAGAAGGGGAAGAAGGCTAGGCGTGGTGGCTCATGCCTATAATCCCAGCACTTTAGGAGGCCAATACGGGCGGATCTCAAAGTCAGGAGTTCAAGACCAGCCTGAGCAACACAGTGAAACCCCGTCTCCACTAAAAAGACAAAAATTAGCTGGGCATGGTGGCACGCACCTGTAGTTCCAGCTACTCGGGAGGCTGAGGCAGGAGAATCGCTTGAACCCAGGAGGCGGAGGTTGTGGTGACCCAAGACAGTGCCACTGCACTCTAGCCTGAGCAACAAAGCAAGAGTCTGTCAAAAAAGGAAGGGAGGAAGGGAGGGAGGGGGGAGGAGGGAAGGAGAAAAGTACCAGGAGTCACATTCTGGGTCCCCCACCACTCTGGACCCAGCTCTGAGACCCTGTCTCTCTGGCCAGGGCTGTGCTGTCAGTGCTGGGCTCCTGGCTGCAGGACCACCCTCAGGATTTCCGAGACCCCCCTGCCCACTCGGACCTGGGCCGTGTCCGAACCTTTTTGGGCTGGGCGGCCCCAGAGAGCGCCGAGGCCCGAAGAGCAGAGAAGCTTCTGGCAGATTTTTTGGAGGAGGCTGAGCGAGAGCAGGAAGAGGAGCCGCCCCAGGTGTGGACAGGTGAGGGGTTTTCAGATCCGGTCATGTTCTGAGATGCCTTTCCTGCTTGCTTCTTCCCACACAGGCTTTCTCTCCCCTCTGAGAGCTGCAAATCCTAAGCAAGTTTTTTTTTGTTTGTTTGTTTGAGACGGAGTTTCGCTCTTGTTAGCCAGGCTGGAGTGCAATGGCGCGATCTCGGCTCACCCCAACCTCCGCCTCCTGGGTTCAAGCAATTCTCCTGCCTCAGCCTCCCGAGCAGCTGGGACTACAGGCATGTGCCACCATGCCCAGCTAATTTTTGTATTTTTGGTAGAGATGGGGTTTCACCATGTTGACCAGGATGGTCTCGATCTCTTGACCTCGTGATCCACCCGCCTTGGCCTCCCAAGCAAGTTTTAACACTAAGGCTCAATTTCCTCACCTGTACAATGGGGATAACAATTCTTTGTTGGCTTGGCTCGGTGGCTCATGCCTGTAATCCCAGCACTTCGGGAGGCTGAGGCAGGCAGATCACCTGAGGTCGGGAGTTCAAGACTAGCCTCACCAACATGGAGAAACCCTGTCTCTACTAAAAATACAAAAATTAGCCGGGAGTGGTGGTGCATGCCTATAATCCCAGCTACTTGGGATGCTGAGGCAGGAGAATCGCTTGTAGCTGGGAGGTGGAAGTTTCGGTGAGCTGAGATTGCACCACTGCACTCCAGCCTGTGCAACAAGAGTGAAACTCCATCTCAAAAAAAAAAATTTTTTTTTTGTCTGACGTATTAGCATGTGTCTAACACTTTTCTAACACTCCTTGGTGCCATTGGGTCAGGATGCCCTGGTGATTCTAGCTACAGACCATTGCCTTGATACTTGTCTTCAGTTGCCTTTTTCTTTTCCTTTTTTGAGTCAGGGTCTTACTCTGTTGCCCAGGCTGGAGTGCAGTGTCTCCAGCATGGCTCAATGCAGGCTCGACATCCTGGCTCAAGTAGTTCCCCCACCTGGGCCTCCCAAAGTGCTGGCATTACAGGCGTGAGTCACCAGCCTGTCAAATTTTTCTTATTTTTGCAATTCTTTTTTCAATTTTTTTTTTTTTTTTTTTTTTTTGACAGAGTCTCTCACTGTTACCCAGGCTGGAGTGCAGTGGCACAATCTCAGCTCACTGCAACCTCCACCTCCTGGGCTCAAGTCATTCTTCTGTCTCATCTTCCTGAATAGCTGGGACCACAGGCACGTGTCACCATGCCCGGCTAATTGTTTTGTAGAGGTGAGGTTTTGCCATATTGCCCAGGCTGGTCTTGAACTCCTGGGCTCCAGCGATCCACCTGCCTTGGCCTCCCAAAATACTGGGATTACAGTCATGAGCCATCGTGCACGGGGTGCCTCCTTACTTGATTCTTGGTTTTTGCTCAACTCCTAGACTGTGAGTGCGTGAGAGGAGGACCTGTGGTTCTTGCTCCTAGCTCTGTCCTCAGGGGCAGGAACAACACAGATTAGTTTGCTGAATAATTGCATCCTGATTAGGAAGTATCATCTTTCACCCATCTGTGTTTGATCTGATCCTCATCACACAAGCATCTCTATCCCTAATCCCCCTCGCTTAATCTCCAGATTACAGTGGCCACATTCCTGTCCGATTTACAAAGTAGCAGCCACTTCTCTATCCCTGGTGACAAAGTCTCAGTTACTTATATATACATATAAAGGTTTAGCTGGGCACGATGGCTCACGCCTGTAATCTCAGCACTTTGGGAGGCTGAGGCGGACAGATCACAAGATCAGGAGTTTGAGACCAACCTGGCCAACATGGTAAAACCCCATCTCTAATAAAAAAAAAAAAAAAAATGCAAAAATTAGCCAGGCATGGTGGCACATACCTGTAGTCCAAGCTACTCGGGAGGCTGAGGAAGGAGAACCGCTTGAACCTGGGAGGCAGAGGTTGCAGTGAGCCGAGATTGAGCCACTGCATTCCAGCCTGGGCGACAGAGCAAGACTCCATCACAAAATAAATAAATAAACACAATAAAATAATACTATGATACCATAACTACTACAGAGGATAAAGAAAAGGACAGTAATTTACACAGCAATAAATCATGGTGGTTTTTTGTTTGTTTGTTTGTTTTGTTTGAGATGGAGTTTCACTCTTGTTGCCCATGCTGAAGTGCAATGATGCCACCCCAGCTCACCGCAACCTCCCAGGTTCAAGTGATTTTCCTGCCTCAGCCTCCCGAGTAGCTGGGATTACAGACATGTGCCACCACACTCGACTTTGTTTTTTTTTTTTTTTTTTTTTTTTTTTTTT
>PVKV010038645.1:0-13756 GCA_004027835.1 Alouatta palliata | reverse complement strand
ATATATCAATATATACTACTTATATATAGTATATATTTATAAATATATAATATATAAATATATAAATTTATATATAGTATATATTTATAAATATATAGTATATAAATATATACATTTATATATCATATATATTTATAAATATTTGTAATATTTTAATTATTTATAATATTTACAATATTTTAAATATTTATAAATATTATTTATTTATTTATTTATTTATTATTACTATTTTTTTTGGAGGGGTACAGAGTGTCGCTCTGTCACCCAGGCTGGAGTGCAGAAGCGAGATCTCGGCTCACTGCAACCTCCGCCTCCCGGGTTCAAGCGATTCTCCTGCCTCAGCCTCCCAAGTAGCTGGGATAATAAGCGTGAGCCACCACACCCAGGTAATTTTTTATATTTTTAGTAGAGATCGGGTTTCCATATGTTGGCGAGGCTGGTCTGGAACTCCTGGCCTCAGGTGATCTGTGCACCTGGGCCTCCCAAAGTCCTGGGATTACAGGCCAGCGCCACCACGGCCAGCTAATTTTTGCATTGTTAGTAGAGACGGGATTTCACTACGTGGGCCAGGCTGGTATCGAACTCCTGGCCTCAAGTGATCCGCCCACCTCAGCCTCCCAGAATGCCTCTGTATTATTTTTTTGTTTATGAATAAAATGAGAGGCAGGTTTGCCCGACACAGTTTCCAGCATGACCTTGCCCTGGGCTTCGTGATTTCGGGGTCCTGAGATTTGTTTTCCTTTCTCAGTTCAGGGCAGGAATCCCGTGAAGACAGAAGGTGGCCTCCTTTGGGCTGTCTGTGATTGGGGGTTTATTCTTCCTAAGTCCAGTCTAAAGAAATGAAATGTTTTCCTCCCTAATGATAAACCAGAAGGATGGAAATGGGAACTCAGGCCAGAAGAGTCTGAACGGGGAGCCGTGTGCCCGATGATGACACATTTACCATCTCTAGTTCCCTCTGAGACGGCACGCATCCCCCCAGGGAGGGTGACAAGGGTCTCCAGGCAGAAGAGAGGCTTCAAGCTGTGTATAAAGAGGCACACGCTGGCCAGGCACGCTGGCTCACTCCTGTCACTACAGCACTTTGGGAGGCTGAGGCAGGTGGATCACCTGAGGTCGGGAGTTCGAGACCAGCCTCACCAACATAGTGAAACCCCATCTCTAGTAAAAATACAAAACTAGCTGTGTGTGGTGGCAGGTGCCTGTAATCCCAGCTACTCGTGAGGCTGAGGCCGGAGAATCCCTTGAACCCCAGAGGCGGAGGTTGCGGTGAGCTGAGATTGTGCCACTTTCCTCCAGCCAGGGCAACAAGAGTGACATTCCATCTCAAAAACAAAATAAAATAAATATTTAAACAGGTTTATTCTCAGCCACATATGAGTGAGGAAGGCCCAGGGGACATACTCTAACGAGGTGTTGACAACACGAGTCCAGGTGGTTGAAGTGCAGCTTGATTTTATATCTTTTTGTTAGTTTTTTTATTAATTGTATTTATTTATTTTTTATTTATTTTTTGAGACGAAGTCTCGCTCTGTGGCCAGGCTGGAGTGCAATGGCGCGATCTCGGCTCACCGCAACCTCCGCCTCCCGGGTTCCAGCAATTCTCCTGCCTCAGCCTCCCGAGTAGCTGGGACTACAGACACGTGCCACCATGCCCGGCTAATTTTTGTATTTTTAGTAGAGACGGGGTTTCACCATATTGACCAGGATGGTCTCGATCTCTTGACGTTGTGATCCACCCGCCTCGGCCTCCCAAAGTGCTGGGATTACAGGCGTGAGCCACCGCGCCCGGCAGAGGCAGCTTTTCTGCATGTTGATCAGGCTGGTCTCGAACTCCCAGCCTCAGGTGATCCTCTTCCCTCATTCTCCTAAAAAGCTGGGATGACGCACATGTGACACCATGCCCGGCTAATTTTGTATTTTAGTAGAGACGGGGTTTCACCATGTTGGCCGGGATGGTCTTGAACTCCGGACCTCGTGATCTGCCCGCCTCGGCTTCCCAGAGTGCTGGGATTACAGGTGTATGTCACTTCACCTAGCTCTGAATGTGGGTGTCTGGGGTGCCTCAGGAGAGCCTGCCCAGCACTGAGAAACAGTTTCAAGACACAGAGGCAGATACCAATAAGCTGAGTGTAGCTGTCCGGAGGAGGAAGCCAGCCACATGTCCACGTCAGGCGGGTCGCCATGAGCCGTGGGCAGAGGGGAAGAGGGATGCAGGTGTGGTCTGTCCGTTTTACTTCCCTTTTGCAGCCGGCGAGCTTCCTCTTAGAGAGGAATGCTCTGAGAGACATAATCCTGTTTTGGTTTTTTTTTTAGACACAGTCTCTCTCTGTCACCCAGCATGGAGTGGAGCGGTGCCACCTTGGCTCACTGCAACCTCCGCCTCCCGGTTTAAGAGATTCCCCTGCCTCAGCCTCTGGAGTAGCTGGGATTACAGGCACCCTCTACCACGCCCAGCTTTTTTTTTTTTTTTTTTCTTTTGTGTATTTTTAGTAGAGATGGGGTTTCACCTTGTTGGCCAGGCTGGTCTCAAACTCCTAAAGTCAGGTGATCCACCTGCCTCTTGGCCTACCAAAGTGCTGGGATGACAGGTTTGACCCACCACAATGGAGTCTCACTCTGTCACCCAGGCTGGAGTGCAGTGGCACAATCTCAGCTCACTGCAGCCTCTGCCTCCCGGGTTCAAGCGATCCTCCTGCCTCAGCGTCCGGAGTAGCTGGGACTGCAGGTGCCCACCATCACACCTGGCTAATTTTTGTATTTTTGGTACAGACGGGGTTTCACCACGTTGACCAGGCTGGACTCGAACTCCTGACCTTGTGATTCACCTGCCTTGGCCTCCCAAAGGGCTGGGAAGACAGGCGTGAGCCACCTCGCCCAGCAATACGCAATCTTTGAGAGAGGTTTACAGCAGGAACGTCGGGGGGCAGGTACACAGCTGGCTCACGCCTGTCATCCCAGCACTGTGGGAGGCCGAGGTGGGCAAATCACCTGAGGTCGGGAGTTCGAGACCAGGCTGGCCAGTATGGTGAAACCCCATCTCTACTAAAAATAGAAAAATTGCTGGGCATAATGGCAGGTGCCTGTAATCCCGGCTACTGGGGAGGCTGAGGCAGAAGAATTGCTGGAACCCAGGAGGTGGAGGGTGCGGTGAGCCGAGATCACACCATTGCACTCCAGCCTGGGCGACAAGAGTGAAACTCCATCAGAAAGAAAGAAAAGAAAAGAAAAAGAAGAGGAAAGAAAGAGGGGGAGAGGGAAGGACGGAAGGAAGGAAGGAGGGAGGGAGGGAGGGAGGGAGGGAAGGAAGGAAGGAAGGAAGGAAGGAAGGAAGGAAGGAAGGAAGGAAGGAAGGAAGGAAGGAAGGAAAGGGAAATCACAAAGGGTTACTATATACCCTTTTCTCTTACACACATCTAAGCAGGAGCCACAGAGGTGGTTCAGCCAGGTTGATTTCATGAGCCGATATTCATACATTATTACTGATATTGACACATTCTTACTGACCTAAGTGATTAGTTAGTCACACAGTTTCCATGAGAAATCTCATGGTGTATTCCATGGGTTTGAACAGAAGTGTAATGACGTGAGCCGGGTGCTCCCAGCGCTTTCAGAGGCCAAGGCAGGCGGATCACCTGAGGGTGGGAGTTTGAGACCAGCCTGACCAACATGGAGAAACCCTGTCTCTACTAAAAATACAAAAAAATCAGCCAGGCGTGGTGGCACGTGGCTATAGTCCCAGCTACTTGGGAGGCTGAGGCAGGAGAATCGCTTGAACCCGGGAGGCGGAGGTTGCAGTGAGCTGAGATCGCGCCATTGCATTCCAGCCTGGGCGACAGAATGAGACTCTGACTCAAAAAAATAAGAAAAAAGTGTTATTACGTGAATTCACCGTTTGTAGGAAGATACAGAGTAGGTTTTCCTCCTCCTCCCTTCCTACTCCTCCTTCTCGTCCTCCTCCTTCTCCTTGCTGCCATTATTCTGTCTCCCACATGAGATTAGGACGTGGACATCTTTAGGGTCATTATTCCGTCTCCCACATGGGATTAGGACGTGGACATCTTTGGGGCCCTTATTCTGTCTCCCGCATGGGGATTAGGACGTGGGCATCTTTGGGGCCATTATTCCGTCTCCCACATGGGATTAGGACGTGGACATCTTTGGGACCATTATTCTGTCTCCCACGTGGGATTAGTACGTGGACATCTTTGGGGTCCTTATTCTGTCTCCCACGTGGGATTAGGACGTGGGCATCTTTGGGGTCCTTATTCTGTCTCTCACATGGGATTAGGACGTGGGCATCTTTGGGGTCATTATTCTGTCTCCCACGTGGGATTAGAATGTGGGCATCTTTGGGGTCCTTATTCTGTCTCTCACATGGGATTAGGACGTGGGCATCTTTGGGGCCATTATTCTGTCTCCCACGTGGGATTAGAATGTGGGCGTCTTTGGGGTCCTTATTCTGTCTCCCACATGGGGTTAGGACGTGGGCGTCTTTGGGGTCATTATTCTGTCTCCCACATTGGGTTAGGACGTGGGCGTCTTTGGGGTACTTATTCTGTCTCCCACATGGGATTAGGTCGTGGGCATCTTTGGGGCCCTTATTCTGTCTCCCACGTGGGATTAGGACGTGGACATCTTTGGGGTCCTTATTCTGTCTCCCACATGGGATTAGGATGTGGGCATCTTTGGGACATTCCCTGGGGTCCCCTGGCAGGAGTGCCGTGGCTAACCCCCTCCTCACTGTGTGACAGTTTCTGCCCTGCAGCCCCTGTGCAGCTCTTGTCTCTGGTCAGCATGAAGTCTCTCCTGGTGACAACCCTTCTACTCTCTGGGTTGCTGCATGCTGCACTGCTTCTGACCGCAGGGAACTCGAGTAAGTATGGAAGCCTGGCTGCACCTTGTCTGTGGCTGCGGCTTAGATGTCTTGTGTCCTGAGACCTGTCTGCATACCTGCGTGCATTTGCATTCATCTGTAATGTTGATTAGTGACCCCGTAGGCAGCAGCCCCCCAGCGGGAGGTGAGAGCTTCACTGGCCTCAGCTGAGTCGTTCTGCTCGTGGCCATCCACCCATTCTACAGAGGAGAAAACAGAGGCTCAGAGGCCTCCACGGTGTAACCCAGCGACCATCCAGGTAGTCATGGGGCCAGGTCAGGACTCAGCTCTGCACAGGGCCAAAGTGCTTCTTCCTTCCTTCCTCCATTTTTCCTTCCCTCCTTCCTTCCTTCCTCCCTCCCTTCCCTCCTTCTCTTCCTCCCTCCCTCCTTCCTTCTCTTCCTCCCTCCTTCCTTCCTCCCTTCCATCCATCTCTCCTTCCTGATTTATTGCTTTCTGTTTCTTCCTTCACTTCTTCCTTTCTTTCTTTATTTTGTTCTTTCCTTTCTTCTTTTCTTCTATTTTTCTTCCTTTTTTCTCCTTCCTTCTGTCTTTTTGATTCCATTGTCTCCTTCCTTCTTTCCTTCCTTCCTTTCTTCTGTTTTTCCTTCCTTCCCTCCTTCCTTCCATTTTCCTTACATTGTTTTCTCCGTCCTTCCGTTCCTTCCTTCTTTCCTTCCATTTTTCCTTCCTTTCTTCCCTCTTTTTTTGCCTTTGTTTTCTTTCCTTCCCTCCCTGCTTCCCTCCCTCCCTCCCTCCCTCCCTGCCTCCCTCCCTTCCTTCCTTCCTTCCATTTTTCCTTCCTTCCCTCCCTCCTGCCCTCCCTCCTTCCCTCACTCCATGTCTCCCTCCCTCCCTTCCATGTCTCTCTCTTTCTCTCTTTCCATTCCTTTTCTCTCATACTAATAAACCGCCCGCCTTGGCCTCCCAAAGTGCTGGGATGACAGCCGTGAGTCACCACACCCAGCCGGGTTCCGTGACTTGGGACGTGTGTTCTGAGCCTCACCACTCCACATAAAGAGCGTTTGCTTGTTCTCATTCAAACGCTTTTCTTCTTCCTTCTTTTCTCTTCTTTTTTCTTTTTTCTTTTTTTTTTTTTTTTTTTTTTTTTTTTTTTTTTTTTTTTTTTGACAGGGTCTCCCTCTGTCACGCAGGCTGGAGCACAGTGGCGTGATCTCAGCTCACTGCAGCCCAAGTTTCTGGGATCCAGTGACCCTCCCACTTCAGCTTCCCAAGTAGCTGGTACAAAACGCACACGCCGTCACGCCAAGCTAATTTTGAATTTATTTTTAGTTTTGTTTTGCCAAGACCGGTCTCAGCCTGCAGCACCCACGTCATGTCTTTGCCTCAGCCCCCGCACTCCGCCTTCACATGGTTTTTCATTTTTATTTTTATTTTTAGACGGAATCTTGCACTGTAGTCCAGGCTGGAGTGCAGTGGCGCAATCTTGGCTCACTGCAGCCTCTGCCTCCTGCGTTCAAGGACTTCCCCTCCTCAGCCTCCCGAGTAGCTGGCATTACAGGTACCAGCCACGACGCCCAGCCAATTTTTCATGTTTTTATTAGAGACAGGGTTTCGCCATGTTGCCCAGGCTGGTTTCAACTCCCGACCTCAAGCGATAGACCCACGTCAGCCTCCCAAAGTGCTGGGATTACAGGTGTGACGACTGCGCCCAGCTGGTTTTTGATTAATTCTGCAGTAAACGTCTCCATGTGCAGAAAGAGGAAGCTCGAAGTATACAGGGCTTTCACCATGCCTGCCGAATTTAAACAAAAAAATTTTTTTTTTTTTTTTTAGAAATGGGATCTTGCTATATTGCCCAGGCTGATCTCCACCCGCTGGGTTGAAGATATCTTTTTGCCTCAGCCTCCAGAAATGCTGGGGTTAGAGGTGTGAGCCACCACCCCCCGCGTTCATGCGTTTTCTGTGTTTGTTTTGAGACAGAGTCTTGCTGTGTCACCCAGGCTGGAGTGCAGTGGCACGGTCTTGCCTCACTGCAACCTGTGCCTCCCGGTTCAAGCGATCCTCCTGCCTCAGCCTTCTAAGTCGCTGGGATAACAGGTGCCCGCCAGCACTATCGGCTAATTTTCCTATTTTTAGTACAGACACGGTTTCACTCTGTTGGCCAGGCTGGTCTTGAACTCCTGACCTCGTCATCTGCCCGCCTGAAACTCCCGAAGTGCTGGGATTAGAGGCATGAGCCCCCGAGACTGGCCGTCAGGTGGTTTTTGAATAGTTCTGCAGAAGACATCTCCTTTTGCAGAAACAGCCAGGGAGGTGAGAACCAGACAGAAGATGGACAGCGGAGGAGATTCCTGAGGACGTGGGACGTCCTGGGGCCACGTAGGGGACAGAGGAAAGTGAACAGGCTCCAGCCCTGAACTTCACCTCCCAGAGCCAGCTGGGCACCGTGGCTCACGGCTGTAATCCCAGCACTTTGGGAGGCCGAGGCGGCTGGATCACCTGAGATCGGGAGTTCGAGACCAGCCTGACCAACATGGAGAAACCCCATCTCTACTAAAAATACAAAATTAGCCGGGCGTGGTGGTGGCGGGTGTCTGCATTCCCAGCGACTAGAGAGGCTGAGGCAGGAGAATCGCTTGAACCAGGGAGGCGGAGACTGCGCTGAGCAGAGATCACGCCACTGCACTCCAGCCTGGGCGACAAGAATGAAACTCTGTCTCATTAAAAAAAAAGAAAAGAAAAGAAAAAACAGGAAAAGAGGAAATTCTGAATCCGTTGGCCCTTTCTTGCAGGTCGACCAACTGTGGCCCCGGCCTCCAGCCTCAACATCACGTTCGACTCCAGGACAATGAAATTAAGTTGGAATTGTAAAGAAAACACCACCCTCAGCAGGTGTATCTTAATACACAAGAAGGACGGAACCATCGAATACAGGGTGAGACGCACACAGCGTTCGCTCACTTAAAAGCAGCAGGGTCAGCTGGCTACACACGGCAACTGTAATCCCAGCACTCTGGGAGGCCGAGGCAGGTGGATCACCTGAGATCAGGAGTTCAGGATCAGCCTGGCCAACACGCTGAAACCCCGTCTCTACTACCAGTACAAGCACTGGACACGGTGACTCATGCCTGTAATCACAGCACTCTGGGAGACCGAGGGGGGTGGATGATCTGACATCAGGAGTTCGAGACCAGCCAGGCCAACACGGTGAAACCCCATCTCTATTAAAAATACAAAAAGTTAGCCGGGTGTGGTGGCGGGTGCCTGTAATCCCAGCTACTCAAGAGGATTGAGGCAGGAGAATTGCTTGAACCCGGGAGGCGGAGGTTGCAGTGAGCCAAGATGGAGTCACTGAACTCCAGCCTGGGCAACAGAGCAAGACTCCATGTGAAAACATAAAAATGTTGAAACAAACAAAGAAAAAATTAGTCAGAGCACAGTGGCTAATACCTTTAATCCACCACTTTGGGAGGCGGAGGCAGGCGGATCACGAGGTCAGGAGTTTGAGACCAGCCTGGCCAACATGGCAAAACCCTCTCTACTAAAAATACAAAAATTAACTGGCATGCTGGCAGGTGCCTGTAATCCCAGCTGCTCGGGAGGCTGAGGCAGGAGGATCGCTTGAACACGGGAGGCGGAGGTTGCAGGGAGCCGAGATCACGCCATTGCACTCCAGCCTGGGTGACAAGAGTGAAATTCACTTACAAAAACAAAAAAAAAAAACCCGAAAACAAACGAAGAAGTGAGCAGGGAAGGGACCAAAATGCAAGTGTGGTATTTGGAGAAATTTCATACCCAGGACCCCACGGGGACCAGGGAAGTCCTGGCTTGTGTGTATGATGTGTCTGGTCTGGCAGGCTGATTCCCTGGGAGACAGCGTATTTCACCCCAGGAGATGACAAATCCTGGCAGGTGCAATTGGATGCAAGCCTGGGTCTGTGGAGGATTTTTTTTTTTTTTTTTTTTTTTTTTGAGATGGAGTCTTGCGCTGTCTTCCAGCCTGGAGTGCAGGGGTGTAATCTTGGCTCACTACAACATCCGCCTCCCGGGTTCAAGCGATTCTCCTGCCTCGGCCTCCTGAGTAGCAGGCACGCACCACCATGCCCGGCTAATTTGGGTATTTGTAGTAGAGATAGGATTTCACCTTGTGGGCCAGGCTGGTCTTGAAC
This sequence comes from Alouatta palliata, assembly GCA_004027835.1. Lineage (NCBI taxonomy): Eukaryota > Metazoa > Chordata > Mammalia > Primates > Atelidae > Alouatta > Alouatta palliata. The sequence continues at coordinate 4,747 of PVKV010038645.1, read as the reverse complement.
TCCTGATCTCCGGTGATCCACCTGCTTCAGCCTCCCAAAGTGCTGGGATTACAGGTGTAAAGCAGCTAACCCTGCCTTAGTCTGATATTCTAAGCACTGCTGGATTGTGACATTCATTTTCCACCTGCCAACTGGTATCTGGGGTATCCACTAGAGTCCTCGGGGGAAGGGTAGGGGGATGATCTCAGATCTCACGAAGGCAGGCAGGTGGGTGTCTCCGAGTTCAGGTAGAAACCAGCACCATGGATAGCAGAAGAGAGACTAATTCATTTCCTAATCTGCTCTGACCGCTCCAACTTCTCAGCTCAGGAAGAAAGAATGTTCGTGCACGTTTCGTGAGGTCACTCTACACGGAGGAGTCACTTTTGAGGTTCACGTGGAGACCAGCCAAGGAGTATTTCAAGAAAAAATGCCTTATGCAAACTCCGGTAAGGAAGACAGCGCAGGAACTTCTTGAGAGCACTCCCCCACCATTCCAACCCCACCCAACAGCATCAGACTACATCCCATTTCACTTCTGTTTTTTTCCTTTGGAGCTGGAGTCTGGGTCCATTCCCCAGGCTGGAGTGCAGGGACGTGGTCTGGGCTCACTGCAACCTCCACCTCCTGGGTACAAGCGATTCTCTTGCCTCAGCCTCCCGAGTAGCTGGGATTTACAGGCACCTGCCAGCAGGCCAGCTAATTTTTTTGTCTTTTTAGTAGAGAGGGTGTTTCTCCATGTTGGTCAGGCTGGTGTTGAACTCCCACCTTCAGGTAATCGACCCACCTCGGCCTCCCAAAGTGCTTGCATTTCCGGTGTGAGCCACCGCGCCTGGCCAGTTTTTTGTATTTTTAGTAGAGACGTGATTTCTCCATGTTGGCCAGGCTGGTCTCGAACTCCTGACCTCAGGTGATCCGCCCGTCTCGGCCTCCCAAAATGCTGAAGTGACAGGCGTGAGCCGTCGCTCCCGCCCTGTTTAACTTTTGAGTGAAAATTGTTTCCTTTGTGCCTCTCCGCAGGTAGGGAGGGCTCCGCGGCCCGGAATTTCTCCTGCTTTATCTACAATGCGGATTTCATGAACTGTAGCTGGGCGAGGGGTCCGACCGCACCCCGAGACGTCCAGTATTTTTTGTCCGTACAAGACTCAAAGTAAGTGTTCGCCTTATGTGAAGAATGATGAGGAAGGAGGGATGGGGGGAAAATAACGCTGTTCATTTTTTCTCTTTTTCTTTCTTTGACGCAGAGTCTCGCTCTGTCGCCCAGGCTGGAGCGCAGTGGTGTGATCTGGGCTCACTTCAGCCTCCGCCTCCCGGGTTCAGGCGATTCTCCTGCCTCAGCCTCCTGAGTAGCTGGGATGACAGGCACCCGCCACCACGCTTAGCTAATTTTTATATTTTTAGTAGACACGGGGTTTCAGCATATTGGCCAGGATGGTCTCGAACTTGTGACCTGAAGTGATCTCCCTGACTTAGCTTCCCAGAGTGCTGGGATTAGAGGCATGAGCCACCTCCCCTGGCCCCATATATTTATTTAGAGACAGAGTCTCGGTCTGTCACCCAGGCTGGGTGCAGTGGTGAGATCTCGGCTCACTGCAACCTCCGCCTCCCGGGTTCAAGCGATTCTTCTGCCTCAGCTTCCTGAGTAGCTCGGATTACAGGCGCCCACCACCACGCCCAGCTAATTTTTGTATTTTTATTAGAGACGTGGTTTCACCGTATTGGCCAGGCTGGTCTCGAACTCCTGACCTCAGGTAATCCGTCCACGTCGCCTCTCAAAGCGCTGGGATTACAGGCGTGAGCCACCGCACCCGGATTAATTTTTGTATTTTTGGTAGAGACGGGATTTTTGCCATGTGGGCCAGGCTGGTCTCGAACTCCTGATCTCGCGGTCCAACCGCGTAGGCCTCTCAAAGTGCGGAGATTGCAAGTGTGAGCCACCACGCCTGGCCTGTTTTTTTTTCTTTTGTGTGTTTGTTTTCTGTTTGTGTTTTGTGGTTTCGTGGTTTTTGTTTCGTGGTTTTGCTTTGTGGCTTTGCGTTTTTGTTCTCTGATTTTCCTCACGGCTCTCTGCACACTTTGTAATCCTTCAGGGGAAGGAGGGAGATTTGGTGTCCTTATTACATGCAGGACTCGGGAACCCACGTGGGGTGTCACCTGAACAACCTGACGGGATTAACCTCCCGCAATTACTTCCTGGTTACCGGAACCAGCCGAGAAGCTGGGATCCAGTTCTTCGATTCACTTTTGGACACGAACAAAATAGGTGAGAATAACTTGCAAAAATGCTGACCAAAAAAAAAAAAAAAAAAAAAGAGAAAAAGAGAAGAAAACACACAATTTCCTGTTGTTTATAGGTGAGACGGAATTTGCCTTAAAACATGTGTAACCGGCCGGGCGCGATGGCTCACGCCCGTCGTCCCAGCACTTTGGGAGGCCGAGGTGGGTCGATCACCTGAGGTTGGGAGTTCGAGACCAGCCTGACCAACATGGAGAAACCAAGTCGCTAATAGATGTGCAAACTTAGCCGGACATGGTGGCGAGCACCTGTAATCCCAGGTGTTTGAGAGGCTGAGGCAGGAGAATCGCTTGAATCTGAGAGGCGGAGGTTGCAGCGAGACAAGATCATGCCGCTGTACTCCAGCGAGATTCTTGAAGGAAGGAAGGAGGAAAGGAGGGAAGGGAGGAAAGGAGGGAGGGAAGGAAGGAAGGGAGGAAGGAAGGAAGGAAGGATAGGAGGGAGGGAGGGGAAGGAAAGGAAAAGGAGAAAGAAGGGAAGGAAGGAAGGAGGGAAGGAAGGAAAAAGAGAAAGAAAGAAGGGAAGGAAGGAGGGAAGGAGAAAGACAAAGAAAGAAGGAAAGGAAGAAAGGAAGGAGAGAAAGAGAAGGAAAGAGACAGAAAGAAAAAAGAAAGGAAAGGAGAAGAGAAAAAAGAAAAAGAAAGAAAAAACGAAGAAAGGGAGGGACGAAAGCAGGGAAGGAAGGAAGAAAGAACGGAAGGAAGGAGAAAGAGAAAGAAAGAAGGAAAGGAAAAAAGAAGAAAGCAAGAGGAAAGAAAGAAAGAGAGAAAGAAGAAGGAAGAAAGAGAGAGTGAGGGAATCAGGGAAGGAGGGAAGGAAAGAAGAAAGGAAGGAAGGAGAAAGAGAAAGAAGGAAGGGAAGGAAGGAAAGGAAGGAGAGAAAGAGAGAGAAGGAAAGAAGGAAAGAGAGAGAAAGAAAAAAGGAAAGGAAAATAGAAGAAAGAAAAAAACAAAAAGGAAGAAGGAGGGTGGGAAGGAGGGAACGAGAGAAGGAAGGAGGGAGAAACAGAGAAAGAAGGAAAGGAGGGAAGGAAGGAAGAATAGAAGAAGAAAGGAAGTACAGGTGATGGGGAGGAAGGCAGCAAATCACACTGCCATGTGTGTACCTATGTAACAATCTTGCATGTTCTTGTACCCCCAAACCTAAAATGCAATAAAAAGTATAAAAAAAACAAAGAAAGGAAGTAAAGAAGGAAGGAAGGAAACAAGGAAAGGAAGGAAGGAAAGGAAGGAAGGAGAAAGAGAATGAGAGAAAGGAAAGGAAGGCAGGAAGAAAGGAAAGAAGGAAGGAGGGAAGGAAGGAAAGAAGGAAAGGAAGGGAGGAAGGAAGGAAGGAAAGAAGGGAAGGAAGGAAGGAGAAAGAATGAAAGAAAGAAGGAAAGGAAGGAAGGAAGGAAAGAAAGGAAGGAAAGAAGGGAGGGAGGGAAGAAGGAAGGGAAGAAGAGAAGGAAGGAGAAAGAATAAAAGAAAGAAGGAAAGGAAGGGAGGAAGGAAGAAAAAGGAAGGAAGGAAGGAATGAGAAAGAGAATGAGAGAAAGAAGGAAAGGAAGGGAGGAAGGGAGGAAGGGAGGAAGGAGGGAAGGAAGGAGGACAGAAACAAAGAAAGTTTAAGAAAACCTCTTTTAAGTAGAAGCTCACGGGGTCAGGTATGCACAGGCGCTTGTGGACTGGAGGAGGGTGCCGGTGCCAGGAGAAGTTTTCAGGGCCCCGTGGTGCAAACACACCTTAGAAGGCTCAGCGCAGGGAATGCGCACTGGAGTTTTAGAACGGAACTCACAGCCGGGCGCGGCGGCTCACGCCCGTCACCCCAGCACTCTGGGAGGCCGAGGCGGGCGGGTCACAAGGTCAGGAGTTCCAGACCATCCAGGCCAACATGGTGAAACCCGGTCTCTACTACAAATACAAAAGTTAGCCCGGCACGGTGGCGGGCACCTGTAGGCCCAGCTGCTCGGGAGGCTGAGGCAGGAGGATCGCTTGAACCCAGGAGGCGGAGGTTGCAGGGAGCCGAGATCACACCATTGGCCTGGGTGACAGAGTGAGACTCTATCTGAAAAAAAGAAAAAGAAAAAAAGGAAAAAGAACTCACAATAGTTAAATGGATAAAAGGTTTCTGTCATTTATGGCTGCATTAATGAGTGAATGGCACTGGCATTCCCCGTATGGGAACGTTCCTTTGCCCGTGGAGCGTCCTGGCGGCCCTTGGTGTCCTGAGACACGCGCTCTAGTCACATGTGAAAGTGGCTTTCGGCTCACGCCTCTGTGTATCCCTCTCCCTGCCTGACCTCGGATGGACGCGTGGTCCTCGGTCCCTGCCGTCCCTTCTGCGCTTCTGCTCAGAACCTGGACACTGCGGTCAAAGCCACGTGCCCTTCCCCGTCCTGGGCCCTGGGAACCCGCCTCTCCTTCACCTTCTGTCTGTCCTCGCTCCTCTCTCCTTCCTTCCATCCTCCCTCCCTCCCTCCATCCTCCCTCC
>PVKV010038644.1:0-13732 GCA_004027835.1 Alouatta palliata | reverse complement strand
TTTTTTTTTTTTTTTTTTTTTTTTAAGAGAAAGGGTCTCACTGTTGCCCAAGCTCAATCATAATGCATTGCTGCTTCAAACTCCTGGGCTAAAGTGATCCTCCCACCTCAACCTCCCCAGTAGCTGGGACTACAGGTGCAAGCCACCACACCCAGCTAATTTATTTTTATTTTTGTAGAGATGGAGTCTTGCTATGTTTTTCAGGCTGGTCTCAAACTCCTGGCCTCAAATGATCCTCTTGCCTCAGCCTTCTGAAGTGCTGGGATTACAGGCATGAACCACTGCACCTGGCCCTCTGTCACATATTAATGATAATAGGGACAAGCTTATTATTAAATTTCTGTACGTTCTAGAGCATAGTAATTGCCCTCCTTATTATATCTGCCCTTTGCACTGTTAAAATCAAAGACTTTCAGAAACCCTCAAAAGGCTCCCTGCCATTCTTTTCCAATTCTAGGCCCCATTCAGAATTTCCACCCCCTTCCAGCCTCTTGTTACGAACTTTCCTACCAATGTACCCTTAGGGAAGACAGGATTCATCAGAATAGGGAGGGAGGGAGTGTTGTTGAAATTCTCAGTTAAAATTTAGTTTTAGATTTTTTTCATAGAAATATTGCTAAAGTAGAATCTAAATGTCATTTCTGCTTCCAGCCTTGTAGTTCAGCAACCCTAAACAGTTAAAATCAGCTTTTGTGGGTTGGCTTTAGGATTTGTCTGAGAAAGTAAGTTCAGAGTTTCAAATAATTAATATGAATTTTAACTTTAGACTGTAGTTCTTTTGTGAGGAATGGAAAGCTTAACCATCATTCTTTGCCTAATAGAAAGATGGCATGGCACTACTATTGTTACACACTTGGCTCCAGGAGGATGAAAAAGAAACAAACCAGCTACTCATGCTGGGATCCAGTGCTTTTTGTCTGTTTTTATCTGAGATTTGAGGGAAGGTATATTTATTAAATACTACTAAACCAGCTTAACTGTGACAAGTAGTTCTTAATACAGTATAACATGATATGGTAAAAAAAAAAATTTCTAGATTGTGGTTTTAACACTTCACAAGTAGTTTCTTTTCCTGTTAACTTTCAGACAACTCTGCTTAAGCCTAGGCTAAATACCAGGAGGAAGTGCTACCACAATTTTAGCTTTCTTGTTTCCAGTTGAGCTATTATTCTCACCTTTTCCCCATGAGTAAAGTATCATATGTTCACTTACAGTTCTCTTTCTAGCCTAATAAAAAATGGTCTAATAAAAAATAATAAAATAATCATAAATCTGAGAGAGAAAAATAGGCATACTGCTCCATCAGTACTAACAAAAAGGCTTGCAGATGTTTAAAAACTTTCTTTGGCTTTGGTTCAGCAGCTCGGTCAGGAAACTTACTGACCAAAGTCCCTTGTCTTTTTCTACAAGGCCCCTGCCCATAATGTGCTGGCAAAAAACAGCTGTTGTTATATTCCTGATACAGCATAAAAAGGCATGAAAACATTCTAAGTAGTAAAGACAATCTTTCCCTCCCCAATGGGCCACAAGTCCAGAAAGACAAGTTACCTCATTTATGAACCCTCCTATCTAAGACTCTGTGACGCAACAATATTGCACTACTATTTTCTATTAAAATGTACTTTTCAAATCAAAATCTTAGCTAAAATGTCCAGCAAGGTTATAAAAATCTTGTTTTTTCTATTATCCTTTTAAATTGGAATTTAGGGCATAGAAAAGAAGTATGTTTTTATTTTACCTAGTAAACATTACTAGGTCATAGAAACCGTAACACTCCACTAATTAGTATCTTTGTATAGCAAAAATTAAAGCAACCTTAATTCACAGGGACGATTCTGAAATATACAAAGACGTTAAAATTCCCTCTATTAAACAATGCAATTATTAATATATTCAGCATCTAGTCCAATTTGATGTAATAATTATACAATTTCAGAGCTAAAACAATTATAAAATAAGTTGGGTGAAGCTGGAATAGATTTGCAGCATCTAAGTATTGATACTCTTGTTCTGTAGATGAAGAAATTGAGAAAATTGAGAACCAGAGGCAAAATATATGGTTTTAATGTCAAAATACTGATCACATTATAGTTTTTAGAAACTTGGACAACCATCTAGAAAATTGGGGTTGGCCTTGTGATTTGTAGATGGCTGCTTGTTTGGTACAATTTCAGAAATGATCTTACAAAAAAAAAAAAAAAAAGGCGTAGAAACTTGTCACCCAAATTCTTCTTCAGATATAAAAATAGTAAAATGATACCTAGTCATCTATTTACATATTTAGTTGAGGTTCAATGATGCCTATAATTCTATAAGCAGACTAATTCCATTATTTTTGTTAAAATGCAAGTACCCTGAAAAAGAGAAAACTCATTGAGCGATATGATGGATTCAAACCTTAGGTAGCCATTTGAGGTCAAAATCATGTCTATATGAATATTCTTGAAAATCTCTTCTGGAAAGTTCCATGCTAGAGACTGACACTTCTTAAGTAAGCCCAAAGAAGACAATTTGTCCTGTAGCATTAGAACAGATGACTTTACTTTCTAGCACTAGCTGGAGTCACTGGCTTGTATTTAGGGTCCTTGTATAAAAAAGCACAAGTCAGCTGGGCATGGTAGCTCATGCCTATAATCCTAGCACTTTGTGAGGCCGAAATGAGAAGCAGAAATGTGTTGTATTCCCTTTGGTCTTGAACCTACAGCTGATTTTGTACTTAATGGTGAAAAATGGAATGCTTTCCTCTTAAGACTGAGAAGAAAGCAAGAATATTTACTCTCACCACTCTTACTCAATATAGTCCTGGAAGTTCTAGTCAGGGCAATAGGCAAGAAAAGTAAATAAAAGCCATACAGATTAAAAAAAGGAATAAATACAACTGTCCTTATTTATAGATGACACAATTATGTATATATAAAATCCCAAGGAATTTATAAAAAAATCAAACTCCTATAACTAATAAGGGAGTTCCACAGGTTGCAGAATACAAAGTTAATATACAAGAGTGAACTGCTTTCCTATAGACCATTAATGAACAATTAGAATTTGAAATTTAAAAAAATTACAATAAAAAATAAAATAGGTATAAATCCAACAAAACATGAACAGACTCTATATACCAAAAACTACAAAACTCTGATCAAATAAATCAAAGATCCAAATAAGTGGAGAAATACTTAATGTTCATAGATTGGAAGACTCAGTACTATTAAAGTGTCCATTTTTCCCATCTGTAAGCTCAACATTCCAATTAGAATCCTGGCAAGCTATTTTGTAAATACCAACAAACTGATTCAAAATTTTACATGAAAAGGCAAGAGACCTAGAAGAACAGTCAGACTGTTTTCATGACTTACTATAAAGCTATAGTAATCAATGCAACATAATATTGGTGAAAAGACAGATACACATATCAATGGAACAGAATAGACAGCCTAGAAATAGATTGATAAAAATACGGTTGTTGACTTACTGTTAACAAAGAAGTGGCCAGGTGTGACGGCTCATGCCTGTAATCCCAGAACTTTGGGAGGCCAAGGCAAGAGGATTGCTTGAGCCTAGGAGTTCAAGACCAGCCCAAGCAACACAGGGAGACTCCATTACAAAAAAAAAAAAAAAAAATTACCCAGGCATGATGGCACATGCCTGTCTGTGGTCCCAGCTACTTGGGAGGCTAAGACAGGAGGGTTGCCTGAACCAAGGAGACTGGGGCAGTGAGCTGTGATCACGCCACCACACTCCGGTTTGGGTGACAGAGTGAGACCCTGCCTAAAAAAAAAAAAGGGGAGCACAAGCAATTCAATGGAGAAAGGATAGTCTTTCCACCAAGTGATGATGAAATAATAGGACATCCATATACAAAGAAAAGAAAAGAGAAAAAGAGAGAAAGAAAGCAAAATGACTCGACACAAACCTCATACCCTTAACAAAAAGTAACTCAAAGTGGATCACAGACCTAAATTTAACACACAAGACTAAAAACCATCTATAAATAAACGTAAGAGAATATCTAGATCTAGATTACCCTGAGTGATCTCACACTTTCATAACTGATCAAACTTGTAATTACATCTCAGTCCTTTCTCCTTAATCTGAGGCCTATTTCCTTTTTCTTTTTTTTTTTTTTTTTGAGATGGAGTCTCACTTTGTCAACCAGGCTGGAGCGCAGTGGTGCAATCTTGGCTCTGCAACCTCTACCTCCCATGTTCAAGCGATTCTCCTGCCTCAGCCTCCTGAGTAGCTGGGACTACAGGCACCTGCCACCATGCCCACCTAATTTTTATATTTTTAGTAGAGACAGGGTTTCACCATGTTGGCCATGATGATCTTGATCTCTTGACCTTGTGATGTGCCCACCTCAGCCTCCCAGAGTGCTGCGATTTACAGGTGTGAGCTACCACATCTGGCGTCTGAGGCCTTTTTCTTTATCTACCTATTTAATCTTGATGTCACACAGACATCTCAAATCAAAAAATAAAAAATAAAAAACTGAACTCATCACCTTCCCCATACCTATTGCACTATGCTACCACTTCTTATATTCCCTATTTCCATGAGGGCCTTATTTATTACACATCCACTTGTCCAGTGCAGATACCTGCAAGTCTGTACCTAGCTAGGCTCCTCTGACACCTTACTAACCTCTTGTCAAGTTCTGAATATTCTACATCGTAGACACTGTCAAATCTATCCACTATCCTCTAACTCACTCCAACCCCCATCAATACAGACTCTCACCATGTCTCTCCTGGATTAGAGCAATAGCCTCCTTTCTGTCTCAACGCCTTTGCCACTTTCTAGCCTATTCTCTACACTGGAACAATCTTTCCAAAATGCAGATCTGATGATGATACAATCCTTGATAGGTTCCTCCTAACTTTCAAAATAAAATCCAGATTCTTCACATGGCACATAATTCCCTTTCAGATCTCATCTCTGCCTATGTTTCCAATGATATGAGTTCAACTTACTTACAGTTCTTCAAACACAGCAACTCTCATGGTCCTGTACTTTTGCACATGCAAATCTCTCTCACCAGAGCACCCTATCTCCCACTTCTTCAACTGGCCACTCCTTAGTCAAGCTTCAGGAGCCAGCTGAGGCACTACTCTTCTACAGAGCCCACCCTGACTACTCCCTTTCTGTGTCCCCTCATCCCCAACCATCCTAAGGTTTGCAGGATTCTCTTGCATGGCACTTATCAGTATATACCATAACTGCCTGTTTATCTTGCCCACCTGTCTATGAGCTCCTTGAGAATGAGGCCTTTGCCTTATTTGTTTCCCCAGTGTCTGGCAAGGAGTGTTGCAAGAGCAGATAATACACGTTTCTGAAATAAACAAATAAATACGAGACACGATATGGAAGAACTCTGATTGGAAATAAGAATTTGATTTTGAACCCATATGGATTGAATAAAGTATATTCTGTCCTTTGCGCTAAATGAAAACCCAATGCCTCAACGTTCAATAATTCCCACACTTTGGAACATAAGTAAAAAATATTACATTTACAAGCTTTAAAAAATCTAATGCAATATTTTTGCTGTCAACATTCACTGAAACAGTGACAAGAAGAATGACCTTCACAAATGCCCTCCCTTAATCCTTTGTCTTCCAAGATTACAAGGGCCTCAATAAACATTCAGCTATCTCCAACTGGCCCTGCTTAAATGTGGTGTAGGCAGTTTACCACAGGTGAATAATTTGAGGAGCCACCATCTTGAGATGTTCATTCGTCCACCTCCCTTGTTTACCTGTTTTGAGATCTGCACCATTAGTATTGCACCATGGGTTTAGTTAACAAAAATAGTAAAAGTATTTTTAAAGGATTACTGTTAAAATGTAGTGACTGCATAGGAAATACCAAATAAGGCTGTGCTCTGAAAGAGCAGTTACCTTCTCTAGCCTCAACTTTAATACAAGCAGGTTTATTAGAACAGACAGAAGGGCCTCCACAAAATCTTTCACAGAGGCCCTCTAACCTCTGAAAGGAGCGAACTCTTTCCACAGGGGATAATATGGTGACCAGCCTGTGAGTAGCTGGCCACAAGTGGGAGAATTTTTGTGTCAAATTTTAAAGTCTTATTCTCTAATATAGCTATGCTTATTTTTAACCTAAAATAATGCTTTTCATTACTTACCAGTTAAATTACCCATCTCCTCCGCATGCCTGCCTCCCATTTCCCTGATTCTAAATTCCAGAAAGATATGTCACAATTTATTCTATGTGTTCCTGCATACCCTGGGATATGGCCATATATCCCAGGCTATAATCATACTTCAATGTGTGAAGTACAGAGCTATAAAAAGTGACAGGATGAGTACTTAAAACATAACAATGGTTTCCTTCTGTTTCCTCCACTAAGCAGCAAGTCTCTCTAGGACTTAGTGTCTTTATCTTTTTTGCTTAGCACACTTCTTTGTACAGAGCTAGCTTTCAACAAACACACGTAGAACGTGTGTATGAATGAATGACAGCTATGATTTCTGCAAGGCTTGGAGAACATCTTGGCACATAACAGCAAGAAAAGTTGGTATCAAAAAAAGAGGATGAATGGATTTTTAAAATGTGTTATATACACACAACGGAATATTATTCAGCCATAAAAAAGAAAGAATCCTGTCATTTACAGCAACATGGATGGAACTGAAGTTATGATAAGTAAAATAAGCCAGGAACAGAAAGTTAAACATCGTATGTTCTCAGTCATGTGGAAGCTAAAAAAAAAAAAAAGTTGATCTTATAGAAGTAAAAGGTAGAACACAGATTACTAAAGACTGGAAGGGTAGGGAGATGGGGGAATATAAAGACATCTGCTAAAGTATATAAAATTATAGCTAGATAGGCAGAATAGGTTCTAGTGTTCCATAGCTAAAACTATGACTATAGTAGGATGACTATAGTTAACAATATTATATATTTTCAAATAGCTAGAAGAGAGGAAATTGGATGTTCCCAACACAAAGAAATGATAACTGATTGAGATGACGGATTTGCTAATTACCCTGATCTGATCACTGTGCATTGTAATTGAAACATAACTATGTACCTCATAATTATGTACAATTATTATGTGTCAGTTAAAAAATAAAAAATAAAAAAGAGGAGAAGGGCACATATTTATATTAATATATTATCTACTAATATTGATATATAATATATATTATGTTGAAATCATTACATATTTATATGTACCTTTTAAAATAACATAGAACTGAAAGGAAATTAACTTACACACACAAAAAACTCTTTTTAAAAAATTCTCAAGAAAGTTGCATCATAGGAATTAAATGTCGAAACAAATACCCAGAGAAGAGGAAGGAAATAAACCTACATGTTTGACTTTGGCTTGAAACACAGGTAGGTAACAGCTTCAAAAGAATTTTTAGAATGAAGATTTATAAAACTATGTTGTAAAATACAACAAAGGAAAGGCTGTAAGTAAAGGAACAACAACAACTGATTTTTAAAACTCTGTATATGAAGTAAAAATATTGGCCAATTTATTGAAAAAGCCAAACTGGTGGACAGGCATCTGATTTAACTACTTTTTCACTTTTCAACAGGTTTTATGGGATGATACAACCTTGCTCTACTCACAATGGAAGGGAGGAACTTCAGATCTAAACATGTCCAAACAGCAATAACTGGCCCAACTGGGAGCTGTTCAAAGACTGACCAATTGTGCTACCAGCTGAAGGTGGCGTCTGTCTGCAAATAGCACCATTAAGTAGCAGCAAAACAGCTTCTACTACTTAGGTAGGGAAAATGTGGTCCTCAACCACACCTCCATAGAAATAATATTGTAAGTGGAAATTTGTTATGGTTAAAGTTGTTCAATTAGCATGACTTCAAGTAAGAAGGGTTGAATACCTTTTTTGAACTGATTCCTGAAGCTAATTACCAAGTATTAATACTGCTTAGACACAGAAATATAACATGAGTCCTAAACAACTAATTTGCTAACTAACTTCACAATGGTTTAAAACTTCTTTTGAATCAGTAGCTTTAAAGTTGGTTTTATAAAACAGCAGCGTGCCATAAATTTCACAGAGGATCAGAATATTTTATTAGAAAGATTTTTAAAAATTGTTTATTTACCAAACATTGAAACTGAGTCAGACAATGATGGTGCTACTTTAGTGAAAAATGTAACGTGTTGATTATTTTTAACATAAAAGGAGTTGAACAAGCTGCAACATTATATATTAGTAAGTAATACTACATGAATGGACTCTTTGAAGGAGAAAATGTAACCCTTTCAGGAATGTTTAAATAGGGTCCTCTGATTATCTTTTTGCTTATCATTAAAGGTCAAATATAGAGTTCTAAAGTATGAAAAACATTTAAAAGTTTGAGGAATTATGAAGAGTTTGGAAACTGTGATCACTAGTTTTCTTTTTTTCTGTAATTGAATACAAGATAAAAATGATAAATCATTAATGTAACATTGTCTTACTCCATTTTGTGCCACTGTAACAGAATACCTGAGACTGGATAATTTATAAAAAACATCTTTTGTTTTGTTTTGTTTTCTTTCACAATTCTGGAGGCTGGAAAGTCCAGGGTCAAGATGCTGGCATTTGATCTGGTAAGGTCCTTCTTACTATGTCCTTACATGGCAGAAGACAGAGGAACAAAGGCGAGTTAGCCAAACCCTGTGTGAAGCCTCTTTTATAAGGACCTTGATTCCATTAATGAAGGAGTAGCCAGCCGTCTGGCCTAATCACCTCTTAAAGACCCCACCTCTTAATACTATCACATTGGTAATACCTGAATTTTGGAGGGACACATTCAAACCATAGCAGACATCGATGGCTTTTTATTAGGTTGGTGCAAAAGTAATTACGGTTTTTGCCATTACTTTTAACAGGACAGATGTAAAAGAAAAGTTTCAAACCAAGTCAGACAGGTAGCTGCAAATACATCAAAATGAAAGTTCAACAAAGACAGGAACTTTTACTTATCTTATTATAATCTCATCCCCTTGGCCTAAAACAGTGCTCGACACTTTGCAGTTGCTCAGTAAATACTTGTTAGATAAATGAATGAATGAATGAAGTTTCCCCCATATGTTCCAGAAATATTTGAGAAAATTTTAAAGATAATTTTTGTTACTATAAAGCTAGGTTTTGCTGTAAAAAAGTATAAACTATGTTGATAAAAATATATAAACATAAATACAAAATGATTAAAACTGATCATAGTCCTACCACTCAAAGAAAGTCATTGCTATTACAACATACTGGTATATTTACTTTCAGTTCTCTGTCTTATATGTATTTTTAGGCAGTTGAGATCAAATATTACTTAAAATAGTTTATCTAGACTTCAGTGTTCACTTAAAGTTTTAGTGTAATCTTTTCCCAAAGTTATTGAAAATGAGGGAATTCATTATTAAATACTTTTAAAATGTTATATTTAAACATTCCAAAAGGTCTGAAAACAATTTTTATTGACAAACAGGTTTTATATGTTACTGGTTATATATTATTCTCTAGTCATTGATATCGAATTTGTGATTTATAGGCTTAAAGGCAAAACTATACTACAGGAACCATTTCAACCATCAAGTATGCAGTTTTGACAGGAGTCAGAATATTCCTGTAGTTCATTCATTTGTCCCTACACTTGACAAATATTTATTGTTGACTTAATCCAGACTAAGTACTGAGAATAGGATGAGCAAAACTACACAGCTGCTACACCACAGAGCTTATATTCTAGTCAAGGGAGACAGACATTAATCAAACAATCAATTAATTAAAAGTTGTAAATGTTAGGAATAAGGGGTATATGGTCATACATGTCACTATAAAATAAAAGTTGTTCTAGACTGGTGTGTGTGTGTGTGTGTGCCTGCACAGCAGGGAATTGGAGGTAGGAGGTAGGTTGGGAATAATTTTGTCTAACATGTAACAAGAGCTTCATTCAATGCTAGTCAGGCCTGTGTTGGAAACATTAAATGGCTTCTCTCATTTTTTTATTTAATAATCACAGTATCTTATGAGTAAGAATTATCTTCCCTCACTTTACAAATAAAGAAATTGGGGCTCAGAGTTAGGTCAAATAATTTACTTAAGATTATATAGCCAGTGAATAATGAACGGGGATGAAAACCCAGACAATAAAACAGCAGAGCCCTTAAGTTATATGCTGCATATCCCACTTCCCTGCATAACTGACAGTTATACTGAGATATAAAGGGTAAGCTGGTGTTAATAAAGCATAGTGGTGGAGGGGAAGAGAGAATACTCAAGACAGGAGAGACTGCTATAAATTAAAGTGGGAACAACAGTAACAAAGCCAGTGAACTAAGTAAGAACACAGAGAGCAATGGGAAATATGGAGATGAGTCTGGGAGATGAGGCTGGACCGGCCGTGAAAGCCCTCATGGCCCACATGAAGGACGCTGGCATTCCTAAATGCAATGAGAAGGCATTAGATGCTTTCACTGCTTTTATTTGAAATTCAAACACTTAAAGGAAAGAAAATTAATAAAGGTTGGATTTCATGAAGAACTAGAAGGATGAATTCTTGCTCAGTTTGAAAATATTTTCTAGGATCTATCATATCTGTATTAACAAGTATCCATACTTTAGGAATAAAAGTGGTAGCTTTTAAATATCCTTTAAAATAAATCAAATGTAGACAAATTTAACAGAGATTTGGGTTTTCCTTCTGGGCCTGAGATGTGTCAACTACTGAAGAGGATTCTATACAGAGTACTAGAAAAATGGCTTTGGGCTAGGCTGTGACAGTGTGGGTCAATCAGCTCCACAGCCGACCTAGAAGGAAAGCTGACACAGACTTCAGTCATGGAAGTACAGTAGTCCAGGAATGATGGTATTATGTTACGAAAATGGAAACAGTAAACATACTATGTTTACTAGAAAAACGTAGGCTATTCATCAGGCTATCGGAGGCGAGGGTAGAAGGAAAGCAGCAAAAGGTATTTCCAAGATACAGTCTGGAAACATCCTCTCTAGATGCCAGCGATCACAATATGACAACATTGTATGCTCCACAGAAACTGTTTTAAAACTTTCAGCAGCTTTGGCCCTTGGACAATATAATTCCTGTTAACATGCAGATCCACTGCAATATTAATTTATTCACATAGTCCTTTGAATCTCATAGATTCAGAATTTTTTTTGGTTTTGTTTCATTTTTGTTTTTTTTGAGACAGAGTCTCGCTCTGTTGCCAGGCTGGAGATCTCGGCTCACTGCAACCTCTGCCCCCTGGGTTTAAGAGATTCTCATGCCTCAACCTCCCGAGTAGCTGGGATTACACACGCCACCCATGCCTAGCTAATTTTTGTATTTTTAGTAGAGGCAGGGTTTTGCCGTGATGACCAGGCTGGTCTCAAACTCCTGGCCATCTTTACTTTGGAATTACTCCACCCACCTCAGCCTCCCAAAGTGCTGGGATTACAGGCGTGAGAATGTTTTGATTCCATATTTCTGAATGCATTTTTATTAATTAGAATTATATCAATAATAATAAAATTCATCTAGAAAGTATTTTCTAGCCAGGTGTAGTGGCTCATGCCTGTAATCCCTAGCACTTTGGGAAGCTGAGGTGACTGGATCAACTGAGGTTAGGAGTTCGAGATCAGCCTGGCTGGCCAACATGCTTAAACCCAGTCTTTACTAAAAATACAAAAATTAGCCGAACGTGGTGGTACACACCTGTAATTCTAACTATTCGGAAGGTGAGGCAGGAGAATCACTTGAACCCTGGAGGCAGAGGCTGCAGTGAGCCAATATCACACCATTGCACTCTAAACTGGGGCGACAAGAAGCCTGGGTAACAAGAGCGAAATTCCGTCTCCAAAAAAAAAAAAAAAAAATGTTCTGAAACAACTGAACTGAAGTCTATGATTATCTACATAATGTAGTTATATTATATCCAACCTCTTTCCATTCTCAGCTTCTCAAAATCATTTTCATGGAAATTAATTCTTTTCTCATACATTTTACAATGACAATTGGATCATTAATCAGGTTTTGTCTATATCAAATTTGATCAATTAGTGGTTCTACCATTGTGAATTATCTTTTGTGGTCATTATTTTTATCATATCTGAGTTCACCAATGTGACAAGAAAATTTAATTTTTCAGGCCGGGCGCGGTGGCTCACGCCTGTAATCCCAGCACTTTGGGAGGCCGAGGCGGGTGGATCACAAGGTCAAGAGATCGAGACCATCCTGGTCAACATGGTGAAACCCCGTCTCTACTAAAAATACAAAAAAAATTAGCTGGGCATGGTGGCACGTGCCTGTAGTCCCAGCTACTCGGGAAGCTGAGGCAGGAGAATTGCTTGAACCCAGGCGGCGGAGGTTGCGGTGAGCCGAGATCGCACCATTGCGCTCCAGCCTGGGTAACAAGAATGAAACTCTGTCTCGAAAAAAAAAGAAAATTTAATTTTTCTTTCATTGGCAATTACATTTACTTTGTACAATGTTAGTAATTGTCACCTTTATTTTGGAATTACTTCTTTTTGCTCCAGTTTTTCCTTTGTCTTTTTTTTTTTTTTTTTTTTGACAGTCTTGCTCTGTTGCCCAGGCTGGAGTGCAGTGGCCTGATCTTGGCTCACTGCAACTTCCAACTCCCAGGTTCAAGCGATTCCTCCGCCTCAGCCTCCCGAGTAGCTGGGACTACAGGCACTTGCCACCATGCCCAGCTAATTTTTGTATTTTTAGTAGAGACGGGGTTTCACCATATTGGCCAGGCTGAATTTTTTATATTTTCAATATTATGACAAGAAGTTTCTTTGCCTTTTTTTCTTATTTTTTCTTTGAGGGGAGGGGGATCTGGGAAAAATTCCCCAAACATAGATCTAAGTAATTGTCAGTTTAATTTTCTGCCAATTAGTCATACCAATGATGAATATCAAATTACTTAGAAACTAAGACTAACTCTGGAAGTTATGATGATGGAATAGAACTTAAGTGTCATAAATCTTAAGAATATTGACTGATCCAAGATGGCCGATTAGGAGCAGCTGAGGATTGCAGCTCCCAGTGAAAGCGTGGAGGGTGAGTGGACGCCACATTCCCAGACGGATTTTTATTGCCCACAGACCAGGAGATTCCCAGGGGGAGGAGCCCCATGGGTCGCCAGCGCACCTGGTTTGGCCGGCGTGGCTGGTTTGGCCGTCGCAGCTGTTTTTGCCTGCGCGGCCATTTTCGCTGCCGCTGTTTGGAGCGGCGCCCCGGCGCAGCGGTTCCCAATACAAAAGACGTGGGTCCAGGTGCCGTTTTAGCTGGCAATTGGAGCTCCGGGAAGGCAGAGCCGCCCATTCATTTGATTAAAAAAGGGGACTGAAACAGACAGCCAGGCCAGGAGATTTCCCAGGCAAAAAAACGCCAGCACCCGCGGTTTCAGCCCCGCAGGGGAAATCATACAGATCCTGGCGCCTTGTCAACAGGCGGCTGGAACACCTGGGAGACAGTGACCATTCAACTAAAAAAGACGCTCTGAGGCAGGGAGCCAGGTGATCAGGCTCAGCTGGTCCCACCCCCACAAAAAACAGCCATTGGAAACGCTCTGGATCGAGAGTTTCAGACGGTCCAGCTCTGTGGGGGAGGGGCGTCCGCCATTACTGAGGCAGTCTGCCGCTACGGAGGTAGTTTGCCATTGCAGAGGCAGTTCTAACTACACCGGTATAAACTGGACTGCAGGGAAGTTCACACAGCAGCTGGGCGGAGCCCACACCAGCTCAGC
>PVKV010038643.1:0-13705 GCA_004027835.1 Alouatta palliata | reverse complement strand
CCACCATGCCCAGCTAATTTTTGTATTTTTAGTAGAGACGGGGTTTCACCATGTTGCCAGGATGGTCTCGATCTCTTGACCTCGTGATCCACCCGCCTCGGCCTCCCAAAGTGCTGGGATTACAGGCGTGAGCCACCGCGCCCGGCTATTTATTTATTTTTGATGGGGTCTTGCTCTGTCACCCAGGCTGGCATGCAGTGTCTTGATGTCCACTCACGACAACCTCTGCCTCCCAAGTTCAATCGATTCTCGTGTCTCAGTCTCCTGAGTAGCTGGGATTACGGGCACCTCCCACCATGCCCGGCTAAGTTTTGTATTTTTAGTAGAGGTGGGGTTTTGCCATGTTGGCCAGGCTGGTCTCAAACTCCTGACCTCAGGTGATCCGCCTGCCACTGCCTCCCAGAGTGCTGATATTACAGGTGTGAGGCAACCACACCCGGCCAGATATTGGTATTTTTAAAATGAAACCTACTACTGTTATTTAAATGTAATTGGATCTTAAAAGTAAAGATTACAAAATGTTCTGCAGGAATTGGGTGTGGGGGAAGAAAAAGATTACAAAATGTCTACATTTTTAGAGAAAAACATGTGTAAGATTGTAATATCTAAGATGTGCTCTTTGTATCTTTAATCTTTCCATTAAGAATCTCGAAGATGTTATTTAAATATCAAAGCCTTAATTATTTGTATGACATATATCTATGTAGTAGATTTGTTTTGCATTTTGGTAACCAAAATTCTCATAGGAAGTGTTATACGCAACGAAAGGAAGAAAATACATATTCCGAGGTGATGATATGAGAACTTTTCAGGAGAGGTACAGAACTCTGTCATTTGCAGTCCTAGAAGTGGAGAGACCATATTTATTTTTGCTAATATTCTGATTACATTCTTGTCTTTGTATAGATTACTTTATCAGATCACAAATATTACTTATTCATGATCAGATGTCTCACAATTTTCTATTGTACAAATATATTGTAAAAATAAATATTTTTCTCATATATATGTCAGAATTTAATATATGTGTGTGTATGTGTATATATATATGTATATATATTTATATATATATGATAAAATCCTGATAAGCTGGCAGCATCCCAGACAAATTAAGTCAGAATTCCTGAGATGTATCTTGGGCACTAGCATTTAAAAAGGTATTCCCACATAAATCCAATATGTAACCAAATTAATAGACCTGAGGCAGATCAATGCAGATTTATCACTGTTAATGAGAACACCCTGAAAAACCCTAATTTCCAGTTTAGGATTTTCTGTTTAGTTGTTTTATCACAAGTATCAAAGAGAGAGAATAATTATTTAGTATAAGCTACCTGTTAGATATTTCATACCAACTCAGTCTTCTCAACAATCTTTGCATGTAGATATCATTTTTTTTCCTAATTTTCTTTTATTTTCTTTTTCTTCCTTCCTTCTTTCCTTCCTTCCTTCCTTCCTTCCTTCTTTCTTTCCTTCTTTCTGGTCTCACGCTGTCACCCAGGCTGGAGTGCACTGGCATGATCTCTGCTCCCTACAATCTCTGCCTCCTGGGTTCAAGCAATTCTCTTCCTCAGCCTCTTGAGTAGCTGGGATTACAGGCGCCCGCCACCAAGCCGGGCCAATTTTTGTATTTTTAGTAGAGATGAGGATTCACTATGTTGACCAGGCTGTTCTTGAACTCCTGACCTTGTGATCCCCCACCTCAGCCTCCCAAAGGGCTGGGATTACAGGCGTGAGATGCCACACCTGGCCTTTTTTCTAATTTTCAATACAAAAATTGAGGATCAAGATCTTACCTAAAATCAAAGAGCTTAAAAAATAGAGCTTGCTCTTTAATGCTATTGTTGGTGTTGCTACAGTTTTTTAAAAAGCATTATTTACGTATTGTATTAGTTTGCTAGGGCTGCCATCATAAAGTACCATAAACTGGGTGGCTTAAACAACAGAAATTTATTCTCTCACAGTTCTGGAGGCCAGAAATCTAAAATCAAGGTGTTGGCAGGTTTGACTCCTCCTCTGAGGGCAGTGAGGGAAATGCCTGCTCCAGGACTCTCTCCTTGGCTTGCAGGTGGCTGTCTTCTCCCTGTGTCCCTTTATGTAATCCTTCTCTGTGTGTATTTCTTTCTGTCTTTTTTTTTTTTTTTTTTTTTTTTTTGAGACAGGTAT
Source organism: Alouatta palliata (assembly GCA_004027835.1). Lineage (NCBI taxonomy): Eukaryota > Metazoa > Chordata > Mammalia > Primates > Atelidae > Alouatta > Alouatta palliata. Next base: position 11,539 of record PVKV010038643.1, on the reverse strand, counting down.
TGCTCTGTAACCCAGGCTACAGTGCAGTGATGTGATCATAGCTTACTGTAAGATCCAACTCCTGAGCTCAAGGGATCCTCTGCCTCAGCCTTCTGAGTAACTGGGGCTACAGGTGCATGTCACCACAGCCATATAAAATTTTTTTAAAAAATTTTTGTAGTGATGGGGTCTCACTTTGTTGCCCAGGTAGGCCTTGAACTCCTGAGCTCAAGCAATCCTCCCACCTCGGCCTCCGAAAGTGTTAAGATTACAGGCATAAGTCACTGTGTCTGGCCTTGTTTTTCATTTTATATGACATTCGTTTTATAAATAATTTATTTGTTTAGGTTCCACTTTACTCTTGTATGACCTCTTGTTAATTATATATGCAGTGACCCTGTTTCCAAATATGATAACTTTCTGAGACACTGGGGGGTTGGAACATGAACATATGCATTTTGGGGGGACAAAATTAAACTCATCACACCTATAAGGAAAGTACTTTATAAAGTTATGACATTAAAACGTACTTGCTGCTGCTGGGATTGTGATAGGGTTGTGTCTGGTAAGCAAGAATAAGGATGATCTTATAAGAAATACAATGTCTTCTAGGGAGAGTTGTGCATCAATCTTCATTAACTCAGAAAATATGTTTGAATCAAACATGAAAGATTGGTTGATGACTACTTATATATGACTCTCTGCAGTCATTTATTTACATTCAAAACTCCAAGGAAACATTTTCAGAATCATTCTGTCCTAGATAGCAAATGAACCAAAGACACTTTAAAAATCAATCTCCCACCCCATCCCCAGAGAAATGCTTGGCCTTAAAAAATGTGTTCTATTTTCAAACTTCATACAGTAGTTTATTCTGCATTAGGCAATTTTAACACTATCAACATCATGTAATTCTTTGAGATATACTAATTATTTATTAAAAATTGGATTCCAGAGAACATGCATCCTAAACAGTTATGGATACTTTTACTGTCAGCAAAGAAAAGAGCATTCCTAAAGCTAAAACAGCTTTCCCCAGTTAAATCTTGAGATTGAATTGCTAATTTCATTTGGATTACACTAGTATCTGTTTGAAAATGGCAGTTTCCATTAGTTAGTCCTTCCAGTATTCTTCAGAGAAGGTTAAGAAACACATTTCCTGCACTTCACATATGAAAACTGAGTTGCCCAGGGTGAAGGCATTGTTCATCTCATGCACTTAGCAAGCACAATTGTTCATTCTGTACGCACAGTGACTGTCTTTGTGTATTTTTCAGCTTTGTTACGGTATACAAATTGGAAAATAGAGCCATGTATGACAGCCTAGAGCAAGAGAAATAGCCTGTGAATTTATCATAAAGTTATTCAGGCTGTTTAGATTCAGCTGGGAACAAACAAGTATTTGATAATAGAAACCAAATACAAAAGAAATGTTCAGTCCCTTTGAAAAGATTTTGTGATTATGATATTGTAAGATTATCCAAAGGGTTTCTCACAGGACATAAATAAAAAGGTGTGATTAAATATCTATAATATGACAGTTTTATTCTTGAAATATTAAGAGTATTACACTTTAGCTTTACTTTATATAAGCAGGAATGCCAATGATGTTGATTTCAAATTTTAAAATCAAGGACAAAAAATCAGTATTCAGGTACATTTTATGTTTTGATTTGGGACAACTGATTGTGAAATACACACATGTACATGTATACACACATTCTCAACTCTTACTACATAATAAAAGTCTCCCCCCAAATAGTATCAAACCTATGAGTATTTAATGGAATTAAACCTATTTCTTGGCTTATTCAGTTGAAGGGCGGAGATGTTCGCATTTTTAGTCAAATCAAATATCACTGCCAATACTAACTACCATTCACTGAGTACTTACCTGGTAAGCACATTTTGTGTCAATTACTATAACAAGATTCTGAAAGGTAAGAGACCAGGTGTTTTTCCTTGGCTTGTATGTCCCCATAGTGTTTGCTTCTCTATTGTACCACATTTAAAAGGATATCATAGCATTTGATGATAAGTGACTTCTCTGAGGGGTTATTTTTTCCTCATTAAATGTTGGCTCTCATCAGCTAGGTAAGTGCTTTGATTTTCTTTTTTTTTTTTTGAGATGGAATCGCACTTCATCACCCAGGCTGGAGTGCAATGGCGCAGTCTTGGCTCATTGCAACCTCCACCTCCCAGGTTCAAGTGATTCTCCTGCCTCATCCTCCCAACTAGCTGTAATTACAGGCATGCGCCACCACACCTAGCTAATTTTTGTATTTTTAGTAGAGACAGGGTTTCACCATGTTGGCCAGGCTGGTCTCATACTCCTGACCTTGTGATCCGCCCACCGCAGCCTCCCAAAGAGCTGGGATTATAGGTGTGAGCCACTGTGCTCGGCCGCCTTGACAGTTGAATGTGCTAAGTACTTGTTACCCGATCCACTCAATTGGGGGATTTAGTGAACATTTGAATATGCAGCTATAATTAGGCTTACAATTTATAAATAATAATGTTTATTAGCTTAATTTATATTTCATAATACTGAGAAATGCTGCATACACCTACATCTATTAGAAGCCATACTGTCAAAAATGGCATATTTGGGAACACATGAAAAGCTTAGGATTTCTATAGGAGAGAAAACAAGAGTTTGCAGCAGCATGAAGGTGATAAGGAGGCTAGGAATACTAACTGTAACAGCAAAGCTTCTCCCTTCACACACACAGGCAGCTTGATGTGCTGAGTGTAATGGCAAAAGACTGATGCCAAAGACATGGATGTGTGGCAATCTCCCATCCCAGCTGGACCCTGGATCCATGCAGTTAGTAATCTGGATAGTGTTTTCCTCTGTTGAAGGGCCATGGCTGGAAGGGGATACAAGGAAGTTTTGAAGGTGTTGATAATTCATCCTGTGTGGGTCCTGAATTGTCAGGAGCAGGTAGAATATAAGAAAAAAGACACACCAATCTGTGAATATACAGTGTTATCTAGGACTGTTCGTGATGTAAGTGATGAATAGTCAGCTGCTGTTTTGTGTTTAGTTCTATATCATATGTTCCAAGATACTACCAAAAACGTACATATAGAACACTAAACTGTGGAAGCACATTTGTTTGACAGGGTTTGTAAGCTGAAGGAGGTGGTAAGAATTTCCTGAAAGTCGCTAACTGTGAATACACTTTCAGGCATGTAGAAATCAAAAACACCAACAAATCAAACTTATCAGAGTAAGTTTGAAAGTGAAAAGAAATAAGACATATGAAATTAACTTAGGACAATTCAATATTTCAAAACATGTAGGAAAAGGTGCTAAGGGTCTTGACTGAAGAAAGTAAATCACAATTAGATCTTATTCTGGAAAAGTCTGCTAAGATCTTTGGTGGCAACTCAAGTCTGAGGAGGACATGAAGGATTTCTCTTATCAGAGGATTACTTAGTGTTCCTTTGAGAAAGTTATCAGGCAAATATGATATACAGATTCTCTGCACTCATTTATCCTGTGAAGATATCAAAAAGAACCTGCCTAAATGAGAAAGAGATGTATATTTAGTAGAATGTGCTTGCACTAAATGTTGTCTAGTTTCCCTGCCAACTGTGACATTCTTTCATTCATCCTAAGGTGAAGTGTTTTAAAAAGTTTGCGCCAGGCTTCCTGGCTCAGGCCTGTAATCCCAGTACTTTGAGAGGCCAAGGCAACAGGATCACTTGAGCCCAGGAGTTTGAGACCAGTATAGGCAACATGGCAAAACCCTATTTCTATAAACAACACACAAATTAGCTAGACATGGTGGCATGTGCCTCTGGTTCCAGTTACTCGTGAGGCTGAGGTAGGAGGATCACCTGTTCCCAGGAGGTAGAGGCTGCAGTGAGCCATGATCACACCATTGCACTCCAGCCTGGGCAACAGAGTGAGACCCTGTCTCAAAAAATTAATCGTGAACTATAAAGTTTAGCTACCCCATATGTAATATTATCAGCTGCTGAAAGGTAGTCCTATGTATAAATCAGATAATTTTTTTTTATATTATTATGATGTAAGCTTATTATTTAATATTCTTCTCCTTTAGATATAATTTGTCCTACATTATTTGTTTTAAGTAACGTTGTACATGTCAGCATAAATCCCTTTCTTTCATCCTTGATACATTCGGAATACCAGGGAGAATCCGGCATTGGGGAAATGATAATGTGAATGCACTGCTCCAAAGATGAACTATTTCAAGCTACAAGGGTTTTACATTACACATCAGGCAATTCCCAAACCTCCGTAAGAAAGGCTCAAGTGCTGACACTATGTGTTGACTATAAATAAAATGTTATTAAAGAAATTGAGATTGAGCATAAAGGTAAAATTTGGAGACAATTTAGAAAATAACATTAGAATTTCAGGGTTATTGCCACAGTGATTAGAAAATGTGTTTCAGTTTCCTCAACAGAGAACAAGTTAAATCTTAAGAGCAGAGTCAAAGTTTATTTTAAAGGGCATCATGAAAATGATCAATGGGACTTAAATACATCTGTTAACAGAATACAAGTAACAGCATTATGCATTAGCCCCTATAGTTATTGAAGGAGCTTGATATTTTTTTTAAATTCCAGTTATTTAAGTCAAATTATAATGCTTACTCTGAGTCTCAGACTTACCCTGACTTTAAAACTAACTCTAACTCTAACTGAACTGAATTGAAAACAAAAATACAGGAACCACAAATCATAAGTGATTGAAGAAGAGAAAAAGATTGCACGTGGTTTCTCAGTGAGTAAACAGAAGGAAAGAAAAGAGAACCAACGATGTAAAAGTAAGTATCTAAATTCAGCTGCCAGGCTAGGAAACCATGAAAAAGAAAAATTTAAATAAAACTAATGTGGTCAGCAGTATGAGGAAAGCTAATGTAGGGGAGGAAGACGATCAATTACTTCAAGAACATGAGACTGGAGATTACCTTTAGAGGTGGGTTCAGCCTAAAATGTGAAACAAGATTTTAAATAGAATAGTAAAAATGTGAACACATAAATACAAAAATGTGGTAAGACTTCCTTTACTTAACAAATTTTGTATAGATATATATATATAGTCTCTCTACATATCTATATGTAGAGTCTCTCTATATATCTATATATATAGACTATGTAGAGAGACTATATATCTATAGTCTTTCCATATAAAGACTATATATAATCTCTATATAGATACATAATTTATTTTTTTTTGAGGAAAACTAAATTAGAATAATTATATTGCTTGTATTTATTATCAGTACAATTATTTTTGGAGTCATTTAAACAGGAAAATTTCTTTACCAAATAGCAAGTTATAGCCATTGCTCATTTTCAAAACATTGCTATTTCTATTTTTGTTTTTTTTTTTAAACAATCAAAGCAGATTATTTCAGGTCTTTTTTTGTTTTTTTAACAAATAGCCATCTTTGGGGTGATTACTTCTTTCATTGATAGGAAAAAATAATTATTAAAGAGAAAAACCGCATGTTCTCACTCATAGGCGGGTGTTGAACAATGAGAATACATGGACACAGGGAGGGGAGCATCACACACTGGGGTCTGTCGGGGGGAAAATAGGGGAGGGGAAGTGGGGGGGTGGGGAGTTGGGGAGAGATAGCATGGGGGAAAAATGCCAGATTAGGAGATGGGGAGGAAGGCAGCAAATCACACTGCCATGTGTGTACCTATGCAACAATCTTGCATGTTCTTCACATGTACCCCAAAACCTAAAATGCAATAAAAAAAATGGAGAAAAAAAAAGAGTCATTTAAAAGTGATAATTAACAGAGCCTGAAGCTGGTTTTTTTGAGACTATCAACAAAATTTCCAAGTAGCTATTCAAATTATTAATCTTGGGGGAAAATAAAAGTTATTAATATCAGAAATAAAAAGCAGTTTTCAGTAGAAACTTTAAAGACATTTAAATTTAAAATAATGGAATACTACAAACAACTTTATATGAACAAATCCAACAAGTTGGTTGAACTAGAAAAATTTCTTAAAAAATAAAACTTATGATTGACATAACAAGAAACAGAAAAACTAAAAAACTATATATAGATATATATATATGTTTCTATATATACATATATATCTATCTCTATAGTCCCTATATATATAGATATATATAGAAACTATATATATCATAAACTATATATCTCTATAGATATATATAGTTTCTATATAGATACCGTATAGAAACTATATATCATATAGAAACTATATATATCTCTATAAATATATAGAGATATATATAGTTTCTATATCTATATATCTATGTAGATATATATAGTTTCTATATATATATATATACACATACACATATATATATATTCTCATGGAGATTAGAGCTAGTTGGAATATAAAGTAGTGATTATACAGCATGTTTTTGAAAAGTGGTTGGGGACAGTGAGAGAGAGGGAAAGAATAAATGCAGTGGTAGACAAGAAGCTTGCAGACCAGGGAGGCTGCTTTCTTTTGTATCATTTACAGGTCAGGCAAAAGTGGAACATGTCTGTAGAAAAGAGGAGCAGTAAATACAAAATCTTAGAGAGTGGCAGGGTTTGTGGGCTGGAGCCAAGAGAAGGACAAAAGCATCTCCTTTTACCGAGATCCTGCTATGTGGCAGGCAGTGTGGCAGATACCATTTTTTTTTTATGAAAATTCTAGAACAGCCTCCGCAGTTCAACAAGTATATAAACTAGATAGGGACGTAGTTATCTGAAAGAAAAATAGATCGTATTGGTCTACTCATCCCTATAAAGATTGAAAAGAGGATACTCTATTTTGGAAAAATTATTTTAAAAATTAATGTATGTTAATTATATTGGTTAAAAATATATTGTCTTAACCTAAATAAAACATCTACATTCATTTAAAGTATTTATCAAATGAGTGAAAAAAATTTCTTGGAACAGAAAAAAAAGTGACAGATTATTGTCATTCTGGTTTTATTGGTCCAAGCTGTTAAAATATGTATACCAGGGTCTCAAGGATAGAATTAGCCCTAGAACAATAAAAACCTTATCTGGCTATAAGATGATTAATAAGCATGATGTCTATTTGTCTGCTTTTGTACCCTTCCTTCCTACTGAATATCAGCTCTCATGCTTATCACTGATGGAGCACAAATGGCAACCTTATAGGCTAGAATTTTTTTCTTGTTCTTTGCTTCTTTTCATATTATATGGATTTCCATTTTTATTTATGTATTTATTATTATTATTATTATTATTGAGCAGAGTCTCACCCTGTTGCCCAGGCTGGAGTGCAGTGGCCCCATCTCAGCTGACTGCAACCTCTGCCTCCTGGGTTCAAGCGATTCTCCTGCCTCAGCCTCCCAAATAGCTAGGATTACAGGCACTGCCACCACTCCCGGCTGATTTTGTATTTCTAGTAGAGATGGGGTGTTGCCATGTTGTCGAGGGTGATCTTGAACTCCTGACTTCAGGTGATCTGCCTGCCACCTCCCAAACTGCTGGGACTACAGGCATGAGTGTTTTTCCTTTTATTTTCTTAAACGTATTTTTAAATTAAAAACATTTGCAATTATAATGAACTGACTCTTAAGCACTCAACAATTTTGTACAGTTGTCTTATTTAATAAAATTGATAGAAAACTTTCAGTGAAGAATAAAGTATTATATTAATGTATCATAATTGCTATTATTCATATTATTCTACTTAAGCCTATATTTCTGACACTTGGAGATTGTGAATCTATCTCTAAGCATGAGGTAACTATAAAAATCCCCTCCTAATTTAAAAACTATGAGTATAAAAATCAACATTCACTGAGATAGTTCTACAAACATGAACTACAAACATTAGGCAGATGAAGCAATGTAACACAACTCTGACAAGCCTGATGAAGAAAATCAGGGCTGTAGGGTAAATATCCTATATCTGCCTAAATGAAATGGCTAAAGAAAAAATAATTCTATATAATTTGCTGGATTTTGGAGCCATGCTACCTCATAAATATTTAAAAGATATTGTATTTAGCAATCTGAACAGAGATGTATACTGATAATGCTTGAGACCTTGGCAACTCAATTAACCTCTGGGCATTCGATTAGGAATAGAGGGATTATTATTCATTGGCAATTGTGTAACCACTGTAATTAAAAAGCACTTGTCAATCTTTTAATTATTAATCCTGTGGTGCGTCCTCTTGTGCATAAAGGCTAACATGCCCATTTTACCAGTTAGTATATTGTGGAAAATGCAAATAAATGGTAGATGTGGGACAAAGTTAATGGCGGTGTTAAGACTTTCGAAGGGAGGACTTTTTCCACCTGCCAGTTCTTTACTCATTCTTATTAGTATCATTTATTCTATTTTAATTAATTCTATATTTTGAGAGTTAAAGAATTTAGCATTTGATATATTGAATTAATTATTTACCTAATTCTCATGTTGCATTCCAAATATGTTCAATTTTGTAACATAAAAATGCTGTGGCATTTGGACCTATCTTAATGACAACAAAGATGAAAAGTGTGTGTAGTTTTGGCAACTTTTGGATCATAATGCGCTATTTCTTGAATAAATAGTGATAAGTCACTTCTTACATTTCCCAAGTAAAAAACAAAAAACCAAAAATCAAAAAACCAAAAAAACAAAAAAAACACAAAAAACCAAACACACCAAAAAAATGACTCAAATGTTTCATGACATTTGGGCACCAAAAAAAAAAAAAAAAAAGAAAGAAAGAAAAGAAAAGAAAAGAAAAACTAATGACACCAATGCAAAATATTCAGCTTCCTTATGAATAAGAACTAATCTCTATTCATAGTGTTTAAATACGTACCACGGGGGCAAGGTGTAATAGTACTTGGCTATCAAAGACATCACGGAGAACTCTTAAAGGTTAGAGCAGATGCTTTTAATCAGATGCTGTTTTCATTTTTTATCTGGGTTTTCCTAAACTTAACTTGGCTAGGAATTCAAAATTCTGTGAAACATACATATGTACTCATATTTTTGCACTTGTATGGACCATGCATATAAGCATGGCCCTGTCAGCATGTTTTTTTGCAGTAGAATGTTATAGCAGACACTCCAGGGTGTAATGTCGTCATTCTGGTGCCCACAGTTGTTAAAAGCATTTTGAACAGATTCAATAATAAACTAGTGTTATACTCACTTTTGTGCTTGAGTCAACTTTCATGTGTGTAGATTTCTACGTAATGGCTATCGTGTTGGATTTATATATTCTTACAGTGAACTCTGATACAGAAATAATGAGTGATCTTATTAATTGGAGACCTGCCTAATGTGGGTTTTGATAAATAGTGATTTGATAACTTGAAAACTCCTTTAGATCAGTAATTATGTCAAAGTGTAGAATGAAAAGTGAACCTAGATTTAAAGAAGTGATCAAAAATTTTTCATATTTAAGTCTTTAAACCTGTCTTCCAATATTAGGCATTTATGACTGTACTGAAAAGTGTAATATTTTCTCAAAGAAATAAATAGTATAGGCCGGGCGCGGTGGCTCACGCCTGTAATCCCAGCACTTTGGGAGGCCGAGGCGGGTGGATCACGAGGTCAAGAGATCGAGACCATCCTGGTCAACATGGTGAAACCCCGTCTCTATTAAAAATAAAAAAATTAGCTGGGCATGGTGGCGCATGCCTGTAGTCCCAGCTACTCGGGAGGCTGAGGCAGGAGAATTGCTTGAACCCAGGAGGCAGAGGTTGCGGTGGGCCAAGATCGCGCCATTGCACTCCAGACTGGGTAACAAGAGCGAAACTCCGTCTCAAAAAAAAAAATAATAATAAATAAATAAATAAATAGTATAAGAAAAGTTTTAAAAAGGAGGTTTATTATAGTCTTAGTTAATCGTTTGCTTATAAGCCTTATTTGCTTCATTATAATCATACTACCAAGAACTTTATTCTACTGAGATGGAGAGTTATCAATAGCTGATAATTATCCAAGATAAGAGGTATGTCTTTCATATGACTCTATGCTTTAATTAAAATATTAGTCAAGTGTCCACAAGGTATTTCCACAGTTAACTTGTAGAATGAGAATAACCTCAATTCAAAAGAACTCATTAAATACAGAATGTGATTCAATAAAAGTCACTGATGGGTAATTAAGAGAAGAATTAGCAGACTTGAATGAAAATATATAATACTTATAATACTAATTAGTGAATATGCTATTTGCTTCCCCTTCCATTACTAGACATTTACAAACTAAGTATTTAACCTTGAAAGAATCAATGAAGCTTTTCTGACCTCATGCTAGTTCCCAAACAGAAGCTACACTATTTAAGATTTTTAAGATTGAAGGTAAAATACCTGCTAGCATGTCCTTGCAATAGAATTATGGACAAAAAATGTTAATTGCTATTATATAATGAAAAGACTAATACAAGAAGTAACTACACCTTAAGCAAAATGTCTAAAGCTTAGCTGTATTTATCAAGTGCTTTTCAATATTTTTTCTTCCTCTTTTTCTGTCCTCTTGGCTATTGAGAGATGTTGTTGCTAAAATTATAGTTGTTTTCTTCTTCAGTATTATTTTTAGAATTAAAATGCTCTAAGTAACATTTTTGGTGGCTACTATTTGACATTTTAAAATATGTATCTTTCTAAATGTATAATATAATGCAGTGTCTTTATACTTCTCTTTTATAATAATGCATTATCATATTTACTGACATAAAAATTACAAAAAACAAAATTGCAGATATATATTTATAATGAATATAGACATAAAAACTAATTAGAAAAGTAAATCCAATAATTTTTATATAAAGTCAATACTTTATGACTAAGTGGTATTTATCTTAGAAAAGTAAGGTTGGTTCAATATTCTAAAAAACCAATAATGCAAATCATCATGACTATCTCAACAGATATATAAAATCATTTGACTAAATCAGACATTCACAAAATGACAAAATGCTTTTTTTTTAAATTATACTTTAAGTTCTATGGTACATGTGCAGAACCTGCAGGTTTTTTACATAGGTATACACATGCCATTGTGGCTTGCTGTACCCATCAACCCATCATCTACATTAGGTATGACTCCTAATGCTATCCCTCCCCCAGGCCCCCACACCCCAACAGGCCCTGATGTATGATGTTCCCCTACCTGTGTCCATGTGTTCTCATTGTTCAATTCCCAATTATGAGTGAGAACATATGGTATTTGGTTTTCTGTTCTTGTGTTAGTTTGCTGAGAATGGTAGTTTTCTGCTTCATCCATGTCCCTATAAAGGACATGAACTCATCCTTTTTTATGGATGCATAGTATTCCATGGTATATGTGCCACATTGTCTTTACCCAGTCTATCATTGATGGGCATTTGGGTTGGTTCCAAGTCTTTGCTGTTGTGAACAGTGCCTCAATAAACATACATGTGCATGTGTCTTTATAACAGAATGATTTACAATCCTTTGGATATATAACCAAAAATGGGATTGCTGGGTCAAATGATATTTCTGGATCTAGATCCTTGAGAAATCACCACACTGTCTTCCACAATGATTGAACTAATTTACACTCCCACCAACAGTGTAAAAGTGTTCCT
>PVKV010038642.1:0-13733 GCA_004027835.1 Alouatta palliata | reverse complement strand
CTCCTCCTCTTCCTACTCCTCCTCCTCCCCTCCTCTTCCTCCTTCTCCTTCTCCTCCTCCTTCTTCTTCTTCCTTTTCTTTTTTCTGAGACAGACTCACACTCTGTCGCCGAGGCTCAAATGCAGTGGCGCGATCTTGGCTCACTGCACCCTCCGCCTCCTGGGTTCAAGCAGTTCTCCTGCCTCAGCCTCCCAAGTAGCTGGGATTACAGGCTCCCACCACCATGCCTGGCTAATTTTTGTATTTTTAGTAGAGACGGGGTTTCACCATGTTGGCCAGGCTGGTCTGGAACTCCTGACCTCGTGATTCACCCACCTCAGCCTCTCGAAGTGCCGGGATTATAGGCACGAGCCACTGCACCCAGCCACGGAGAGCTTTTTTTTCTTTTTGAGACAGAGTTTTGCTCTGCCGCCCAGGCTGGAGTGCATGATCTGGGCTCACTGCAGCCTCCACCTCCCAGGTTCAAGAGATTCTCCTGCCTCAGCCTCCCAAGTAGCTGGGACTACATGCACCACCACGCCCGGCTAATTTTCATATTTTTAGTAGAGACGGGGTTTCTCCATGTTGACCAGGCTGGTCTGGAACTCCTGACCCCGTGATTCACCCACCTCGGCCTCCCAAGGTGCTGGGATTACAGGAGTGAGCCACCGTGCCCGGCCATAGAGCTTATCTTTTAAGGGGACAGATGGCAAGGCCAGCGTGGGAACAGAGAACTAGACCCTTTTGCGTTGAGGCTGATTTCAAAGCAAGACAGAGCTCTCTGCTCCTGCTGGACCCGCTGGTTGGGGCAGAACGCCCACCTCCCTCCCTCCTCCCCTGGCCTCGGGGATGCTGAGGGCTGGGTACCACAGGCCCCAGACCGGGGAAGGCAGGGAGGAGGGGGGGAAGCCGCCATGTCACCGCCAAAGAAGGAGATGGAGGCTCTGAAATCCCCCTTCATAATTAATAAATGAAGAATATGGTTGTTAATCAATGGAGCTGTGAAGAGAATATTGATTCCAACCTCGCGCTGTTTTTTTTGTGTGTGTGCTGGTTAGATTTTTACACCTCATTTAGAACAAGGCTTCCCCAGGGAACTCTTAAAACCAAAGATATTTGAGAGATTCTAGTGGGGCGGGGGGTGAAGTCGGGGTTGGATGGCAAAAAGAGGAGGACAAGGGAGGGGGCAGCAGTGGGGACGGGGGCAAAGCCAAGAAATATTATTTATCATCGACGTGGCCAGATCACTGTGCCTTTCCTGAAGCATCCATTTGAATATTTGATTAAGGATCAATTATCGTGGGTGTTGGGTAAGGCCGTGGGGGAAGTCGAGGAGGTAGAAGAATAAATCCTCTTATTACTTTTTATTACACAAACAATGCGTGTCTTAGGTGGTAAAACTGTAGTGAAACGGAGACCATGAACCATCACAACCAAAAGTTATCAATCTCACTGCTCCAGAGAGAAAGCCTGGGAAATGCCTTCCCTGTAAACACGCACGTATGTGCACAATAACCGCACGGAAATATTAAAGAAATTTGCAGAAGTGGCTTTATGTATTTTCTGTGACCTGCAGTCCGCCGTTAGCAGCTCTTTCTTTCTGATTGAAAATGTAATTGGAAAATACGAAAAAGGAATATGAAGAAAATGTCATCATTAGTAATTAATTTCAGTTCTTTTTTTGGTTTTTTTTTTTTTTTTTTGAGACGAAGTTTCGCTCTTGTTGCCCAGGCTGGAGTGCAATGGCGTGATCTCGGCTCACCGCAACCTCGGCCTCCCTGTTGAAACAATTCTCCTGCCTCAGCCTCCCTAGTAGCTGGGATTCCCAGCACCCACCACCACGCCCAGCTAATGTTTGTATTCTTTTTAGTAGAGACGGGGTTTCACCATGTTGGTCAGGCTGGTCTCAAAATGCTGACCTCATGATCCTCCCACCTTGGCCTCCAAGAGTGCTGGGATTACAGGTATGAGCCACTGCGCCCGGCCTTTTTTTTTTTTTTTTTTTTTTAAGGCACCTCCGTCTTCCTCTGTCACCCAGGATGGAGTGCAGTGGTGCAATCTCAACTTACAGCAACCTCTGCCTCCTGGGTTCAAGCAATTCTCCTGCCTCAGTCTCCCAAGTAGCTGGGATTACAGGTGTCCACCACCACCCCTGGCTAATTTTATATTTTTGGTGGAGATGAGGTTTCACCGTGTTGGCTAGGCTGGTCTCGAACTTCTGACCCCAGGTGATCCGCCTGCCTTGGCCTCCCAAAATGCTGGGATTAGGCATGAGCCACCGTACTCAGCCTCACGTTCACATCTTATAAAACCATGGTACAGGCCAGACACAGTGGCTCACGCCTGTAATTCCAACACTTTGGGAGGCTGAAGTGGGCGGATTACCTGAAAATACAAAACTTAGATGGGAGGGGTGGCTGGCGCCTGTAATCCCAGCTACTCAGGAGGCTGAGGCAGGAGAATTGCCTGAACCAGGAGGCGGAGGTTGCGGTGAGCCAAGATCACATCACTGCACTCCAGCCTCGGTGACGAGAGCGAAACTCCATCTAAAAAAACAAAAACAAAAAAACCTGGTACATTCCATGTCTACCGTATCAACATGAGTAGAAGAACACTGTAAAGTTTTTGTGGGTTTTTTTGAGACAGGCTCACTCTGTCGCCCAGGCTGGAGTGCAGTGGTCCAGTCCTAGGTCACTGCAGCCTCGAACTCCTAGCCTCAAGCCATCCTCCCACCTCAGCTTCCTAAGTAGCTGAGACTACAGGCACACACCACCACACTTGCCTAATTTTTAAACCTTTTTGTAGAGACAGGGCCTTGCTGTGTTGGCCGGGCTGGTCTTGAACTCATGAACACAAGCGATCCTCCTGCCTCATCCAAAGTGCTAGGGTTACAGGCATGAGCCACCACCCCAGCCTCACATCTTAACGAAATTTATTTGGACATCACCAGGTTTTTCGCAAATGTTCTTTTTCTGTTTCATACTCCTACATTGCATTGATATCTCTCTTATTTTATTCATAATAATTTAGGCTTTTGAAAATATAGATGTAGCCCGGGCGCAGAGGCTCACACCTGTAATCCCAGCACTTTGGGAGGCTGAGGTGGGCAGATCACCTGAGGTCAGGAGACCAACCTGGCCAACATGGCAAAAACCCATCTCTACTAAAAATACGAAATTAGCCAGGCATGGTGGTGCATGCCTGTAATCCCAGCTACTCAGGAGACTGAGGCGGGAGAATCACTTGAACCTGGGAGGCGGAGGTTGCGGTGAGCCGAGATCACACCACTGCACTCCAGCCAGGGTGACAGGGCCAGGCTCTGTCTCAAAAATAAATAAATAAATATAAATAAATAAAAACACCCAGGTTGAGTGTGGTGGTGGTGCCTTTAGTCCCAGCAACTCAGGAGGCTGAGGCAGGAGGATCACTTGAGCCCAGGAGGTTGAAGCTGGGTGAGCTGTGATGGTGCCACTGCACTCCAGCCTGGGCGACACAGCAAGAAACCATCTCTTTAAAAAAAAAAAATGCAACCCTTTAAACTTTCAATTTTTTATTTTTTGAGAACGGAGTCTCGCCCTGTCACCCAGCTGGTGGAGTGCAGTGGCACGCTGTTGGCTCCCTGCAGCCTCTGCGTTCCGGGTCCGATCGGTTCTCCTGCCTCAGCCTCTGGAGTAGCTGGAACTATAGCCACATGCCACCACGCCCGGCTAATTTTTTGCATTTTTCGTACCAGCAGGGTTTTGCCTTGTTGGCCAGGCGGGTCTTGAACTCCTGGCCTCAAGTGATCCACCTGCCTCATCCTCCCAAAGTGCTGGGATTACAGGCTTGAGCCACCGTGCCCAGACAGCAAGAAGAATTCACACCACTTTTGCAATCAATTTACCGTAGCAGGGACCCTGATTGATAAGACATTTAGACTTGCCAATTTTTGGAAAAAAAAAAAAAGTCAAATATACTGCAATGACCACTATACAGATATCTCTTTACAGTTTGTGAGAGAGACTTTAGATTCCCAGACATGGATTTTCTTTGACATAAGGGATACACAACCCATGTTGTTATTTTTTTTTTTTAAGATGGGGTTTCCCCATGATGTTCAGGCTGGTCTTGAACTCCTGACCTCAGGTGATCCACCCACCTCAGCCTCCCAAAGTGCTAGGATTACAGGCCTGAGCCACCACGCCCAACCAACAACCCATGTTATATGTATATATTTACATTTACTTTTTTTTTGAGACAGAGTCCGTAGTTTTTTGTTAAGATAGCATCTCGCCCTGTTGCCCAGGCTGGAGTGCAGTGGTGCAATCATAGCTGACTGCAGGCTTCAACTCCCAGGCTCTAGGGATCCTCCCACCTCAGCCTCCTGAGTAGCTAGAGTTAGAGGTGTGCACCACTGTCTCCAGCTTATTATATATATATATATATATATATATATATTTTTTTTTTTTTTTTTTTTTTTTAAGACAGAGTCTTCCTCTGTTGCCAGGCTGTAGTGCTGTGGCATGATCTTGGCTCACTGCAAAACCTCCACCTCCCGGCTTCAAGAGATTCTCCTGCATCAGCCTCCTGAGTAGCTGGGATTACAGGTGCGCGCCACCACACCCAGGTAATGTTTGTATTTTTAGTAGAGACGGGGTTTAACCGTGTTGGCCAGGATGGTGTTGATTTCCTGACCTTGTGATCTGTCTGCCTCGACCTCCCAAAGTGCTGGGATTACCAGCGTGAGTCACCGCGCCCAGCGATTATTATATTCTTAATGGTACCCAGGTATGCCAACGATAGCCTTCCCCGCCAAAAAGGAAAAGATGCCTCAGTTCCACTCTAAGTTAATATATACTTTGATTAGTTTATAGCTACATACTATAACTTTATAATTATTGTCATTTTACAATACATTTCAACCTCTTGCAAAAACAAATGCCCTTCCTCTACTCTTTTCTTTAAAAAAAAAAAAAATTCCTGGTGAGTATGAAATGTATATTCTCCCATGTGAATTTTAAAATAATTGTATTCAGTTCCCCTTCCCTCTGAAAAAAAAAATCGGACTAGAATTTTGATTGGTATTGAAATAAAGATGTATGGATTAACATACAGGAAACTGACATTTTAATACTATTTGGTCGTTTCACCTGGCAGTTGAGATGTCTCTCCATTACTTCCACGTTTTCTTTTTTGTCCTTCAATAGTTTTGCATTTTTCTTCCCCCCCACCTCAGCTTTATTGAAATATAATTGACAATTTTTTTTCAGAAGGAGTCTCGCTCTGTCACCCAGGCTGGAGTACAATGGTGAGATCTCAGCTCACTGTAACCTCCCGGATTCAAGCGATTCTCCTGCCTCAGCCTCCCGAGTAGCTGGGATTACAGGCATGTGCCACCATGCCTAGCTGATTTTGTACTTTCAATAAAGACAGGCTTTCTCCATGTTGGCCAGGCTGGTCTGGAGCTCCTGACCTCAGGTGATCCACCTGCCTTGGCCTCCCAAAGTGCTGGGATGACAGGTAGGAGCCACCACGCCTGGCCATACCTGACAAATGTTAAGGTGTGTAAATTTAACTTGTACCTGTGATGTTTTAATATACACATACGTTGTGAAATGATCACCCCATCAAGCTAATGAACACATGTATCTGGTGGTTTTTCGGCGTTTTTTTTTTTTTTTTTTTTTTGGAGTCCCGTGTGTGTCTTTACTTTCCTGTTCGGAAGTTTTCGAGTTTTTGTCTGTTTTGCTTTTCAGCTTTTATTTTGCTTCTCCTTGTTATTGCAAATGAATTCTTTTTTTCCCCAGTATATTTTCTCCCTGGCTGTTGCCGACTGGTGGAAAGCTAGTTGGTTTTGTAGGACTGTAAGTGTCTGGAACACACGCTTGGTTCTTCATAAGCTCCCTGGGGGTTGGGGGTGGAGAAGCATTTTCTATTATACACTGACACCCTCGGAAATAATGACAATGCTGGGTGCAGTGTCTCACGCCTGTAATCTCAGCACGCTGGGAGGCCGAGGCGGGCGGATCACCTGAGGTTGGGAGTTCAAGACCACCCTGACCAACGTGGTGAAACCCCGTCTCAAAAAAATTTTTTTTAATTAAAAAAAAAAAAAAAAAAAAGAAAAGAATGACAATTCCCTGTCACGGCTGTGACAACTCCCCACCAACTTCCAGCCTCAATAGGAGAGGAACAGAATGATGCTTCCTCCTGCTGTCACTGTGTACCCAGGTTATCTTTTGAGTTGACTGGCTGCTCCAGGGAGGCATGAAGGAACAGTGCTGATTTCTGTTTGTTTGAGATGGAGTCTTGCTCTGTCGCCCAGGCTGGAGTGCAGTGGCGAGATCTCGGCTCACTGCAACCTCAGCCTCCTGGGTTCAAGCGATTCTCCTGCCTCAGCCTCCTGAGTAGCTGCAGAGATAGCAGGGTACTGGCTTAGTGCAACATTCCAGCAGGGACCTCGTGCTAGCTTTCCGCTCCTACATGACACGCTGTCCCTTGGCAAGACATATGCACATCAGCAATTAAAAATAAAAAAAGATGGATCTTGATGGCTCACGCCTGTCATCCCAGCACTTTGGGAGGCTGAGGCGGGCAGATCATGAGGTCAGGAGTTCGAGACCAGCCTGGCCAATGTAATGAAACACTGTCTCTAGTAAAAATACAAAAATTAGCTGGGTGTGGTGGTGCACACCTGTAATCCCAGCTACTCGGGAGGCTGAGGCAGGAGCATTGCTTGAACCCGGAGGCAGAGGTTACCGTGAACTGAGATTGAGCCACTGCACTCCAGCCTGGGTGACAGCGAGACTCCATCTCGAAGAAAAAAAAAAGACAGAAATGCCTGAAGTCCCAGCGCTTTGGGAGGCCCACATGGGAGGACTGCTCGAGGTCAGGACTTTGAGACCACCCTGGCCAACATAGTGAGATCCTCATCTCCACAAAAAACAAACAAACAAAAAACAGAAGGCACATTGGGAGCTTCTTTCTTTCTTCTTTTTTTTTTTTGAAACAAAATCTGGCTCCATCACCCCGGACTGAAGTGCAGTGGTGTGATCTCGGCTCACTGTAACCTCCGCCCCCTCCGCGTTCAAGAGATTCTCCTGCCTCAGCCTCCCACATAGCTGGGATTACAGATGCTCGCCACCAGGCCTGGCTAACTTTTGTATTTTTCTGTAGAGATGGGGGTCTTGCTATGTTTCCCAGGCTGGTCATAAACTCCTGAGCTCAAACAGTCCTCCCGCCTTGGCTTCCCAAAGTGCTGGGACCACAGGCGTGAGCCACCTCGCCCTGCTTCTCCTGAGGGTTTTGACTTCGGATATTTCGCTGGGTTCCCCGGCGTGGTAGCTGACTCGGTACTTCTGTGTCCTTGCCTGGGTACACATGTCCTGCTGGTATCTTAGCTGCTGATCTGTGGCAGCTCAGGTCTGGGGTCAGCTTGCTGGCGTTGAACAATGATTAGGGGACATGTCTGAGATTCCAGGGCCTGCTGTAACAGAGTATCACAAACTGAGCGGCTTAAAACAGAAATGTGTTTTCTAGGCCGGGTTCGGAGGTTCAGGCTTGTAATCCCAGCCCTTTGGGAGGCCAAGGCAAGTGGATCACTTGAGGTCAGGAGTTCGAGACCAGCCTGACCAACATGGTGAAACCCCATCTCTACCAAAAATAAAAAAATTAGCTGGGTGTGGTGGTGCATGCCTGTCATCCCAGCCACTCGGGAGGCTGAGGCCGGAGAATTGCTTGAACCCGGGAGGCGGAGGTTGCAGTGAGCCGAGATTATACCACTGCACTCCAGCCCGGGGAAGAAGAGTGAGACTCTGTCTCAAAAAAGAAAGAAAGAAAGAAAAAGAAATGTGTTATCTCATGGTTCTGGAGGCCAGACGTGAAAAATCCAGAGCTGGATTCCTGTCTGTTCGCCCCTTCTCCTCGTTTCTTGTGGCCCTGGTCCTCCTCAGCATTCTCTGGTTTGCAGCCACAGAATTCCAGCCTCTGCCTCTGCCTTCACACGTCAGCATCCCGAGCGTCTCTGCACGTCTTCACACGGCCTTATTTCCCTTTTCGAGATAGCGGCTCCCTCTGTCGCGCAGGCTGGACCGCAGTTATGCAGTCATACCTCAATGCAGCCTCAACCTCCCTGGCTCGAACAGGCCTCCCACCTCAGCCTCCCAAGTAGCTGGGACTACAGGCATGCACCACCATGCCCAGCTAATTGTTATAGTTTTCTGCAGAGACGTTTTTCTGCAGAGAGATCTGCTCAGGAGATCATATGTTCTCAGGAGTTCAAGACCAGCCTGGACAACATAATGGACCCTGTATGTAAAAAAAAAAAATTTTAGGTGAAGTCTCACTCTGTCGCCTGGGCTGGAGTGCAATGGCGCGATCTCAGCTTGCTGCAACCTCTGCCTCCCACGTTCAAGCAATTCTCTGCCTCAGCCTTCCAAGTAGCTGGGATTACAGGCGCCCACCACCACACCCAGCTAATTTTTGTATTTTTAGTAGAGATGGGGTTTCACCATGTTGGCCAGGCTGGTCTTGAACTCCTGACCTTGTGATCCACCCACCCCAGCCTCCCAAAATGCTGAGATTACAGACGTGAGCCACCGCGCCCAGCCAAAAAGTTTTTTTAATTAGCCGGGCATGGTGATGCATGCCTTTCGTCACAGCTACTCGGGAGGCTGAGGCAGGAGGATCGCTTGAGCCCAGGAGGTCGAGGCTGCAGTGAGCCAGGATTGTGCCACTGCACAGTCTGAGCAACAGAGTGAGACCTTGACTGAAAAAAAAAAAAAAAAAAAAAGATTGTTCCTAGCAGATTTGCTCAAGGGAGTCTCAGGGGGCGTATGTTGGTAGAATAGAATGCTGCCGTAAGTACAAGCAGCAAAGGAGCCAGCATCGCGGACAAATCTCTCAGACGTATGCTTAAATAAAAGCCCAGGCGGGTGGATCACGAGGTCAAGAGATCGAGACCATCCTGGTCAACACGGTGAAACCCCATCTCTACTAAAAATACAAAAATTAGCTGGGCATGGTGGCACGTGCCTGTAGTCCCAGCTACTCGGGAGGCTGAGGCAGGAGAATTGCTTGAACCCAGGAAGCGGAGGTTGCAGTGAGCCGAGATCACGCCACTGCACTCCAGCCTGGGTAACAAGAGCGAAACTCCATCTCAAAAAAAAAAATAAAATAAAAAAATAAAAGCCCATGTAACTGAACACATGTAAATTCCATTCGGATGAATTTCAAGAGCAGATGTTGTAACTGCTTCTTTTTTTTTGAGACAGGGTCTTGCTGTGCGGTCCAGGCTCCAGTGTGGTGGTGCAGTCATGGCCCACTGCAGCTTCGACTCCTGGGCTCAAGCGATCCTCCCTCAGCCTCCCCAACGTGCTGCGTTCACAGGCATGAACCACCGAACCTGGTCCTTCACTCCTACCCATTCTCGGCTTGCAATGACATCAAGGCCAATTCAGGGGTCTGCTGGCCCCGGAAGGCGCTCTGCTTCCAGCCCCTCTCTGCGACTGCTAGACAAGAACACCGAGGCGGGGGTGAGTGTGGGTCGTCCAACTGTACCCGTCTCTGCTTTTAGAAAGTGGGAGGTGCCGGGCACGGTGGCGCGTGCCTGTAGTCACGGCTATTCAGGAGGCTGAGGCTGGAGGATCGCTTGAGCCCAGGAACTCTGGGCTATAGTGCGCTGTGCCGATCGGGTGTCTGCACTAATTTCGGCATCAATAGGGTGACCTCCTGGGAGTGGGGGACCACCAGGTTGCCTAAGGAGGGGTGAACCGGCCCAGGTCGGAAACGGAGCAGGTGAAAACTCCAGTGCTGATCAGCAGTGGGATCGCACCTGTGAATAGCCACTGCACTCCAGCCTGGGCAACATAGCGAGACCCCGTCTCTATTAAAAAAAAATAAGTAGGCTGGGCGCAGCGGCTCACGCCTGTAATCCTAGCACTTTGAGAGGCTGAGGTGGGTGGATCACCTGAGGTCAGGAGTTCAAGACCAGCTTGGCCATCATGGTGAAACCCCATATTAAAAAAG
The DNA here is from genome assembly GCA_004027835.1 of Alouatta palliata. Classification (NCBI taxonomy): domain Eukaryota; kingdom Metazoa; phylum Chordata; class Mammalia; order Primates; family Atelidae; genus Alouatta; species Alouatta palliata. The sequence continues at coordinate 3,749 of PVKV010038642.1, read as the reverse complement.
ATAATAATAAAAAAATAAATATAAAAATAAATAAATAAATAAATAAAAATTAAAAAATGAAGGTGGGAGGGAGGCAGGTCTTGGCGTGTGTCCTGGAGAGTCAAGAGCGACCCCACCTTCCCAGAGCCTGGGAGGCCAGGTGAGGTGTTGTTTGACCTTGTGGACTGGGCAATGAGGGGCCGCTGGGGGCTGGCAGCATCTGTCCCCCATGCCGATCAGCCCTCTCCCGGCAGATCCGTGTGGCTCGATGCAAAATTAATTAGAGTAATCAACTCGGCCACACCGCAGAGAGCACACTTGCAGGGTTAGGTACTAATAGGTGGGAGCTACCAGTGTGCCCCGTATCTTTAAGGTATTAGCACCCCCTCCCGCCACAGATCAATTACCGTTTAGCAGCTTCCACCCCTTCGTGGCTCCTGGATCTGCTCTTGCTGGGGAGGAGGTTTGCAAGCTAGCATGGGAGGGGGCAGCAAAGCGGACTCTGGCTCCGCTGTGTCCCCTCCCCCAGGGGTAGTCTGTGCGGGGAGACTGAGACCCAGGGAGTGGCAAATGGCTGCATTCTGTCCTGGAAGGGATGGCATGCACCCCGTTGACGCAGGACTCACAGGGACATCTGACCAGCTACAAGTCTATTCCTCTCCTCACCCATCCATGTGTATTCTTATCCATCCACCCATCCACTCTTACCCATCTATCTACTCATCCATCCGTCCACCCATCCGTCCATCCATTCATCCATCCATTCATCCATCCAGCCAGCCAGCCATCGAGCCATCCATTCATCTCTCTATCCATCCATCCACCCATCCACTCATCTACCCATCTATCCATCCATCCACTTGGTCATCCATCTACACACGGACCTGCCCATTTATCCATCCACCCACTCACCCAAGCACCCACCCATCCATCCCTCCATCCACCCATCCATCCATCCATCCATCCATCCATCCATCCATCCACCCATTCACACACCCACCCATCCATCCATCCATCCATCCACCTATCTATTCATCCACTCATTCATCTATCCGTCCATTCATCTGATCATCTATCCATCCATCCACCCATCCGTTCATCTGCACATGCACCTACCCATCCATCCATCCATTCATTCTTCCATCCATCCCTCTACAAACCCATCCACCCATCTACCCATCCACCCATCTCCCCATCCATTCATCCATCCACCCACCCATCCATCTACACATGCACCTGCCCGTCTAAACATCCACCCACCGTCCACCTGCCAATTCATCTATCCACCCACCCACCCATCCCTCCATTCATCCCCCCATTCACACATCCATCCATCCATCCATTTGCCCACCCACCCATCTATCCATCCATCCATCCACACACTCACCCATCCATCTACACATGCACCTGCCATCCATCCATTGACCCATCTATTCCTCTATCCATCCACCCACCCATCCACCTGTCCATCCTCCCACGTGCCCATCCATCCATCTACCCATCCACCCATCCATTCATTCACCCACTCATCTACCCACCCATCTATCCAATCATCTGCCCATCTATGCATCTACCCATCCATCCATCCACCTATCCATCCATCCGTTCCATCATCCATCCACCCATTTATCCTTTCATCCCTCCCTCCCTCCCTCCACGCATCCACCACCCACCCACCCACTCTTCCATCTGCTATGGTTTGGATATAATTTGTTTGGTCCCAAGTCTCATGTTGAAATTTGATCCCCAGCATCGAAGGTGGGGTCTGGTGGGAGGTGTTTGGGTGGTGGGGATGTGCCATTCTCACAGGAGTGAGTGAGTTCTCACTCTTATTCCCTGCAAGAACTCATTGTTGAAAAGAGGCTGGCATCTTCCTTCTCTCTCTCACCATGTGATCTGCACAGGGATGCTTCGTGCCTTGAGTGGAAGCTTCCTGAGGCCCTCATCAGAAGATACTGGTGCCATGCCTCTCATACAGCATGTAGAACTATGAGCCAAATAAGCCTCTTTTTAACAAAAATTAATTACCCAGATTGAGGCATTTCTTTGTAGCAACACAAACAAACTAAGACACCATCCATCCACCCACTATTACCCATCTGTCTATCCATCCATCTTTCCACTGATCTGTCCGTCCATCCTTCCATCATACATTCATCATCCATTCATAGAGTCACCCATTCACATATCATCCATTCATTCATCTATCCACCTATCATCCATCTGTCCATCTATACATCCATCATCTATTCTAATCCGCCTTCCATAAATCCATCCATCCATCCGTCCGTCCATCCTTCCATCATACATTCATCATCCATTCATAGAGTCACCCATTCACGTATCATCCATTCATGCATCTATCCACCTATCGTCCATCTGTCCATCTATACATCCATCATCTATTCTAATCCACCTTCCATAAATCCATCCATCCGTCCGTCCGTCCATCTCTACACCCAATCATCATCTACTCTTAGGTCATTTATCCATGCACCCGCCCAAGTCTTCATCCACACGCTGCCTGCCCGCTGATCCATCCGTCCATCTCTTCCATCCACCTATCCACTCATCCACCACCCACTTATTTATATATTGATATTATTTATTAATATATTGATATTTAAAAACAAGTATTTTTTTTGAGTCAGAGTCTCGCTCTTGTCGCCCAGGCTGGAGTGCAGTGATGTGATCTCAGCTCACTGCAACCTCCGTCTCCCGGGTTCAAGCGATTCTCCTGCCTCAGCCTCCCGGGTAGCTGGGATTACAGGCATGTGCCACCACGCCCGGCTAATTTTTGTACTTTTTTTTTTTTTTTTGGAGACAGAGTCTTACTCTGTCGCCCAGGCTGGAGTGCAGTGGCGCAACCTTGGCTCACCATAACCTCTGCCTCCCAGGTTCAAGTGATTCTCCTGCCTCAGCCTCCCAAGTAGCTGGGACTACAGGCGCCCACCACCACACCTGGCTAATTTTTTGTATTTTTAGTAGCGACGGGGTTTCACCATCTTAGCCAGGATGGTCTCAATCTCCTGACCTCCTGATCCGCCTGACTCGGCCTCCCAAAGTGCTGGGATGACAGGCGTGAGCCACTGTGCCCTGCCTCAAACAAGTATTTTATGTATATTTATTTATATAGGCACTTACTTGTGACCTAGTCTGCCTCCGTCTTCTTTTGTCCATCATGGCTTCATTCATTCATTCATCCACCTTCTACCATCTAGCTATTCATCTACTCCACTGTCTCCCCCTGAATCCCCCCTTTCACCAGTCACTCTCTCATTGACCACTCACTATGTGCTGGGCCCTGTTCTAAGTGCCCCCGCCTCCACCTGTCCATCTTTTGGGCTGTCTGTCCATCCGTGGTCCCGTCTATAAGTCTCTCTTCTCATCATCCAGTAAACACAGTGTGTGCAGGGGGAGCTGAGGTGGGTACTTGCATCAGCAAAGTATCTTCAGCCTAAGAAACAATGCGACCAGGTACAGTGGCTCTCACCCGTAATCCCAGCACTATGGGAGGCTGAGGCAGGTGGATCACGAGGTCAGGAGTTCAAAACCAGCCTGACCAATATGGTGAAACCCTATCTCTACTGAAAGTACAAAAATTACGCAGGTGTGGTGGCGGGTGTCCGTGGTCCCAGCTACTCGGGAAGCTGAGGCAGGAGAATTGCTTGAACCCAGGAGGTGGAGGTTGCGGTGAGCTATGGTACTACTGCACTCCAGCCTGGGCAACAGAGTGAGACTCTGTCTCAAAATTAAAAAAAAAAAAAAAA
>PVKV010038640.1:0-13728 GCA_004027835.1 Alouatta palliata | reverse complement strand
ACTCTTCTTTTTCTAGTTTCTAAGGTAGTTGGTGGTATAATAAATCTTTCTTCCTTCCTACCATAATGCATTCAATGCTATAAATTTCCCTCTAAGCACTACTTTTGCTGTTGCCCACAAATTTGGTAAGTTGTGTTTTCATTTTCATTTAGTTCAAAATATTTTTAAATTTCTCTTGAGATTTCTTCTTTCATCCACGAGTTATTTAAAGCACATTGTTTAATCTCTAAATATTTTGAGATTTTTCAGCTATCTTTCTGTTACTGATTTCTACTTTAATTCATTGTAGTCTGAGAGCAGGCATCGTGTAGTTTCTATTCTTTTAAATTTGTTAAATGTGCTTTATGGTCCAGAATGTGGTCTGTCTTGGTGAATGTTCCACGTGACTGCAGAAGAATGAATGAAGCAGTCTATAGATGTTCATTATATCCACTTATTGGTGGTGCTGCTGATTTCAACTACGTCCGTAATGGTTTTCTGCCTGCTAGATCTGTCCATTTCTAAAAGAAGGATGTTGATGTCTCCATCTCTAATAGTGGATTCATCATTTCTCCTTGCAGCTGTAGTTTTTGCCTCATGTATTTTTGATGCTCTGTTATTAGGTGCAACACAGTAAGGATTATGTCTTCTTGTAGAATTGACCGCTTTATCATTATGTAATGCCTCTCTTTTTGCCAGATAATTTTGCTTACTCTAAAGTTTGCTCTGTTTGAAATTAATATAGCTACTCCCACTATGTTTGTTTTTTGTTTTTCATTTTCCCTAAGATAGAGTCTTGCTCTGTCACCCAGAGCCCAAGTGCAACCTCTGCCTTCTGGGTTCAAGCAATTCTCCTGCCTCAGCCCTCGGAGTAGCTGGGATCACAGGCACACGCCACTATACCAGGCTAATTTTTGTATTTTTAGTAAAGAAGTGGTTTCACCATATTGGCCAGGCTGACCTCAAACTCCCGACCTCATGATCCACCCGCCTCAGCCTCCCAAAGTGCTGGGATTACAGGCATGAGCCACCGTGCCCAGCCCCACTATGTTTTAATTAATGCTAACTATATCTTTCTCCATCCACTCACTTTTGGTCTATGTGTGCCTTTATATTTAAAGTGGGTTTCTTGTAGACAACATGTAGTTAGGGCTTTTTAAAAATTCACTCTGACAATCTCTCTATTTCATGCATTCAGACCCCACTGACATTCAAAGCCATCACTGACATAGTTGGATTCACACCTGTCATGTTTGTTACTGTTTTTTCTTTGTGTTCTCCTTCCTTGTTCTTTGTTGCTACTTTTGTCTTCCACTCTTTTGTTGCTGCTGTTGTTTTTGAGAGGGAGTTTTGCTCTTGTTGTCCAGGCTGGAGTGCAATGGTGCGATCTCGGCTCACCGCAACCTTTGCCTCCCAGGTTCAAGAGATTCTCCTGCCTCGGCTTCCTGAGTAGCTGAGACTACAGGCATGTGCCACCACGCCAGCTAATTTTGTATCTTTAGTAGAGACGGGGTTTCTCTGTGTCGATCAGGCTGGTCTCAAACTCCTGACCTCAGGTGACCTGCCCACCTCCGCCTCCCAAAGTGCTGGGATGACAGGTGTGAGCCACCGCGCCCGGCCTGTCTTCCGCTGTTTTTCTGGCTTTTGCAATTGTAAGTGAGCATTTGTATGATTCCATTTTCTCTCCTTCCTCTTAGCATATCAGCTATACTTATTTTTTTCCTTTTATTTTAGTGATGGCTGTAGAGTTTACCACATACAGTTAAAACTAATTGAAATCTACTTTCACATAACGCTACACTACTGCACAAGTAGTGCAAGTACCTTATAGTAACAAAATAATCCTAAGTACTTCCTCCATCCTTTGTATTATTACTGCCATTCATGTTACTTATGCATAACATATACATAAGACCAAATACACTGATGCTATTATTATTTTAAACAACCTATTACCTGTTAGATCAATTAAGATCAAGAAAGGCCAGGCACAGTGGCTCACACCTGTAATCCCAGAACTTTGGGAGGCCGAGGCGGGCAGATCATTTGAGGTCAGGAGTTCAAGACCAGCCTGGCCAACATGGCAAAACCCCGTCTCTACTAAAAATAAAAAATAAATGGCCAGGCACGGTAGCTCACTCCTGTAATCCTAGCACTTTGGGAGGCTGAGGCAGGCGGATTGCCTGAGCTCAGGAGTTCCAGACTAGCCTGAGTAACATGGTGAAACCCCATCTCTACTAAAAATACAAAAAATTAGCCGGGCATGATGGTGCACCCCTGTAGTCCCAGCTACTTGGCAGGCTGAGGCATGAGAGTCGCTTGAACCCAGGGATTGGAGGCTGCAGTGAGCCAAGACTGTGCCACTGCACTCCAGCTTGGGTGACATGGCAAGACTCTGTCTCAAAAAAAATAAAACTAAAATAAAATTAGCCGGTCATGGCCTGTAATCCCAGCTACTAAGGAGGGTGAAGCAACAGAATCGCTTAAACTCGGGAGGCACAGGTTGCAGTGGACTGAGATCACGCCACTGCATTCCAGCGTGGGCGACAGAGTAAGACTCCACCTCAAAAACAAAAACAAAAACAAAAAAGAAAAAAACAAGTTATCTTATCTTCTTTTATGCATTCTCCAGTGCTCTTCCTTTCTTTATGTAGATCTGAGTTTCTGAGCTATATCATTTTCCTTCTCTCTGAAGAACTTCAGGCCAGATGCTATGGCTCACACCTGTAATCCCAACACTTTGGGAGGCCAAGATGGGAGGACTGCTTGAGCCCAGGAGTTTGAGACCAGTCTGGGCAACATAGTAAGACCCTGTCTCTATAAGAAAAATGAAAAAGGAAGGAAGGAAGGAAAGAAAGAGAGGGAGAAAGAAAGAAAAAAAGAAAAAGAAAGAAAGAAGAGAGAGGGAGGAAGGAAGGAAGGAAAGAGAAAGAGAGAAAGAAAAGAAAAGAAAGAAAGGAAAGAAAGAAGAGAGAGGAAGGGAGGGAGGGAGGGAGGGAGGGAGGAAGGAAGGAAGGAAGGAAGTAAACTTCATTTAATATTTCTTGCAAAGCAGGTCTCCTGGCAACAGATTCCCTCAATTTTTGTTTATCTGAGACAGTCTTTATTTCTCCTTCACTTTTGAAGGATAATTTTGTAGGATACAGAATTCTAGATTGGTGGGGTTTTTTCCTCCATATTTTCACTCCACTCTTCTTTCTTGCATGATTTCTGAGAAGTCAGATGTAATTTTTATCTTTGTTCCTCTAGAAGTAAGGTGTTTTTTCCCCTCTGGCTTCTTCTGTGATTTTTTTTTTCTTTATCTTTAATTTGCAGTTTGAAAATGATCAGTGTAGGTGTTGCTGGGGGCATTTATCCTGCTTGGTGTTCTCTGGGCTTTCCGGACCTGTGGTTTAACGTCTGACATTAATTTGAGGAAATTCTCAGTCATTATTGTTTCAAATATTTCTTCTGTTCCTTTTTTCTCTTTTGTCTCCTTCTGCAATTCTCATCACACACATTACACCTTTGGTAGTTGTCTTACAGTTCTTGGATATTTTGTTCTGTCTCCCACCACCTCACCCCACCACCAGTCTCTTTCCGGCTTGCTTTTCAGATTTGGAGGTTTCTATTGAGATATTCTTAAGCTCAGAGATTCTTTCCTCAGCCATGTATAGCCTGCTAATGAACCCATCAAAGATGTTCTTCATTTCTGTTACAGTGTTTTTTATCCTTATAATTTCTTTTTTATTCCCTCTCAGGATTTCCGTTTGGATTTTTTTTTTTTTTTTTTTTCTGAGATGGAGTCTTGCACTGTCTCCCAGGCTGGAGTGCAATGGCGCAATCTTAGCTCACTACAACCTCCGCTTCCTGGGTTCACATTATTCTCCTGCCTCATCCTCCTGAGTAACTGGGACTACAGGCTAATTTTTTGTATTTTTAGTAGAGATGGGGTTTCACTATGTTGGCCAGACTAGTCTCAAACTCCTGACCTCAAGTGATCCACCCACTGCGGCCTCCCAAAGTGCTGGGATTACAGGCGTGAGCCACCGTGCCCGGCCTCTCGCTCAGAGATTTCCATCTCTTAGATTGTCCATCTGTTCTTGTTGACTGTTGACTTAATCCATTACAGCCCTTAGCTTATGAATCACAGTTGTTTTACATTCCCAGTCTGATGAGTTCAACCTTCCTGCCATATCTGAGTCTGGTTCTGGTGCTTGTTCTGTCTCTTCAAACTCTGTTCTTCACCTTGCTGTATGCCTTGTAACTTTCCCTCTGGTAACCATCATGTACTGGGTAAAGGAGCTAGAGTAAATAGGACTTCAGTTTGTGGGGTGCAGGGGAGGGGAAGCGTTCTATACTCCTACGATTACCTCTCAGTCTCAGTGAGCCTGTGCCTCCGGACTGTGAACTTCCTAAGTACTTCTAATTTTCCCATCCTTTGGTGGCACAGAATGGTTACAGGGGGCTAGAGTTGGGTATTTCCCTTCCCCCAGGTCTGCTGGGCTCTAATAAACTCCAGCCAATTAGGCTCTGGCTAAATAATTTCTCCGAAGAGCACATCTTGGGAAGAACAGAATGCGTTGCTGGATTTCAAAATGGTTCCTTTCCCCCTCCCCTTGCCAGAAGCTCGAGGGGACTTTTCTCTGATATTCCCAGTCAGAACCTGAGAGAGGTCCAAAATGTAAAACTCGCAAAAGTGGGGGCAGTTCCTAATGCCTGGGTCTTCCTGGAGATTTCATTTCTCAGACTTGTCTATAGTAAGCCTCCAGCAAGCCATCAATTAGTCCAGATTTCACTGTCCCGAGACTGGTCCCAACAGAGGCTGTCGTTCATGGGCTTCTGCTCTGGTGAGTTGTGGTTCTCTGCATTCACCTGTCAATCTCTCCAATTTGTGCGAGGGGGCAATGGTTTGTTCTGTGTCCAAGAATACTGAAGGACTAGCTGTTTTCTGGACTACAGAGTCCAGAAAATTCTCACAGCACTGAAGTCTTTTTTTTTTTTTTAATTGCATTTTAGGTTTTGGGGTACATGTGAAGAATATGCAAGATTGTTGCATAGGTACACACATGGCAGTGTGATTTGCTGCCTTCCTCCCCATCACCTATATCTGGCATCTCTCCCCATGCTCTCTCTCCTCAACTCCCCACCTCCGCTGTCCCTCCCCTATTTCCCCCCGACAGAACCTAGTGTGTGATGCTCCCCTCCCTGTGTCCATGTGTTCTCATTGTTCAACACCAGCCTACGAGTGAGAACATACGGTGTAAAAATATGGAACGCTTCATGAATTTGCGTGTCATCCTTGCACAGGGGCCATGCTAATCTTCTCTGTATCATTCCAATTTTAGTATATGTGCTGCCGAAGCGAGCACAGCACTGAAGTCTTAAAGGAAAATCAGTTCTTCCCTTCATCCTTCTAAGAGATTCACTCATCGGTTCACTAAACACCTGCGGGCATCAGCACCATGCTAGGGACAGGAATCTCTGCGACATGATTCCTACCTTCGAGAAGCTTATAGACTATTGAAACAAACACACATTGACAAAGTGTGTAACGGTATGTGAAGCACGTGTTCTATCACAGTGAATCCTCACGACACTCTGCTGTTTCCTCTCCTTTTCAGATGTGGAAACTCTCTGACCACGGTCTTCCATTCTTGCTCAGCCACTCCCACTCAGCCTCAGCCCTTCACCCAGGACTGCCAGTCCTCTGCCTCCCCACTCGGTTTGCAGGTATCAGCTCCTTCCATTTTCACTTCCCTTTCTGTCCATCTTACATCCTATAGCCCACTGTTTTTGTCACTCTTTTGTTGATACTATAAAGTCCCTTGCCTTTCTGAACTTTAATCACACCTTTATGGAAACATCCCACTTCTGGATGAACTGAACTTTTTTTTTTTTGAGATGGAGTCTCGCTCTGTAACCCGGACTGGAGTGCAGTGGCACGATCTCTGTCTCCTGGGTCCTGGTTCAAGCAATTCTCCTACCTCAGCCTCCCAAGTAGCTGGGATTACAGGCACGAGCCACCATGCCCAGCTAATTTTTGTATTTTTTAGTAGAGACAGGATTTCACCACGTTGGCCAGTCTGGTCTTGAACTCCTGACCTCGTGATCCTCCCACCTCGGCCTCCCAAAGTGCTGGGATTACAGGCGTGAGCCACTGCGCCCGGCCGAACTGAACGATTTCCTTCTCCATGTGTGCAGTGAATCTCCGAGTACCACGGGCAGTCTCACGTATCGATGTTATGTTGTGACTTCAAGTTTACGATCCCCACCGGGCCCTCAATACCGCCTGCCGGTCCTGCTGCATCCCTGTGGCCAACCTACTCCTTTCCTCCAGGCAACGGGTGCTCACAGCCCCTCTGTGCACACTTCCAAATGTTACCTCACGCTCTTGCTGTCAACAGATGACGCGGCACCCATCTTCACCAAAAAACTCAACATCACCAAATTTACAAATTACCCGTATTTGCACCCCCTTCCTACCCTTACAATGGACAGAGGCCCAGTTGTTGACGATAGCAAATATTAGCAAAGATAAGGAGCAACTGGAACTGTCATAAATTGCTGGTGCAAGTGTGTGGTGAAGACTCCCTCTGTGTCTTCCCTGCTCTCACACCACAACGGTCAACACGCAAGAAGACTTCTGTGGCCAAGTGTGTTGCGGGGTGTTCCCTACACAGCAAGTGGCAGACACCAGCTGGATGTCCCCTAGTTCAGTTCCAACACTGTAATCCCAACACGGTGTCCCGCAGGTTGAAGGCTTCGTCCCCACGGCTGCCCCCATCACACAGGTCACAAGCTAGAGCCTCTGGAATTTCTGACCGACCAGCTTCAAGTTGGGGTTCCCATGACCTCTTCTTTGGGTTTGATTAATTTGCTGGAGTGGGTCACAGAACTCAGGGAAACACGTTTACAGGTTTATTATAAAAGATACTGCAGAAGCTACAGGTGAAGAGATGCACGGGGCGAGGTATGGGAGAAGGGGCGTGGGGCATCCCTGCCCTCCTGGGTGCATTGCCCTCCAGATCCTCCACAAAGCTCTCTGCACTCAGTCCTCTTGGGTTTTTATGGAAGCTTCAAGACGTCAGCATTCCTTTTCCCAGGGTATAGGGTGAGACCCTCTCATTGGAGGGTATTAAGACCCACAATCAGGCCGGGCACGGTGGCTCACACCTGTAATCCCAGCACTTTGGGAGGCCGAAGTGGGTGGATCACAAGGTCAGGAGTTCAAGACCAGCCTGGCCAACACGGTGAAACCCTATGTCTACTAAAAATACAAAAATTAATCGGGCGTGGTGGCACGTGCCTGTAATCCCAGCTACTCCGGAGGCTGAGGCAGAGAATTGCTTAAACCCGGGAGGCAGAGGTTGCAGTGAGCCCAGATCACACCACTGTACTCCAGCCTGGGCAACAGAGTGAGACTCTATCTCAACAAAAAAAAGACCCACAATCAGAAAGAAGAGGGAATATTAAAGTCCTGCCTCAGGACAGGAGAAAAGAGGGCAGGAGGTCAGAGGCCCACCTCTGAGGCCCAACACACCCAACATGATAACAAAAGACTGTAACAGGGGCTATTGGAGTTATAAGCCAGGAACCGTGCATGATATCCAATATATATCATAACACCACAGCAAGTTTAAAATGTTATAGCTACTTTGGAAAGTAGTTTGGTCATAGGATAAGTATATATTTAGTTTGGAAAGTAGTTTGGTCATAGGGTAAGTATATATTTAGTTTGGTCATAGGGTAAGTATATATTTAGTTTGGAAAGTAGTTTGGTCGTAGGGTAAGTATATATTTAGTTTGGTCATAGGGTAAGTATATATTTAGCTTTATAAGCAACTCCTAAAGAGTTCTACTCCTAGGTATCTATCCAAGAGAAGGAAAAACAAATATCCAAAATACTTACGTAAGAATATTCACAGCAGATTTTATTTACAATAGTCAAAAACTGGCAACAACCCACATATCCATCAACAAGTGAATGGACAAAGTAATTGTGGTCTATTCATACAATAGTAGTCTACCATATTCTGCTGTGGTAACACACAGGTACCCACAATAACATGGCTGAATCTCAAGAAATTATGTTGGGCAAAAGAAATTAGATAAAAATAAGCCGAGGCTGAGCATGGTGGCTCAAGCCTGTAATCCCAGCAGTTTGGGAGGCCGAGGCAGGTGGATCACTGTAGGTCAAGAGTTCGAGACCAGTCTGGCCAATACGATGAAACCCTGTCTCTACTAAAAATACAAAAAATTAGCTGGGCATGGTGGCACACATCTGTAAGGCAGGGATCTCTTAGGATCACTGTAAGGAGGCTAAGGCAGGAGGATCCCTTGAGCCCAGGAGACAGAAGCTGCAGGGAGCTGAGATCACGCCACTACACTCAAGCCTGGGGAGACTCTATCTCAAAAAAAAAAAAAAAAAAATTCACAGACCATCCTTATAACTAAATCTTTGCACACATTTTATTTCCTTAGGCTAGACTCCTAGAAGTGGAATTGTTAATTCAAAGAGCGTGAGCACTTTTAAAGCTTTCAAAACCTATGGGAACATTGGCTTTGAAGCCAGACAGACCTGACCTTGAATCCTGGCTTATGGCATGTGGCCTTGAGCACATCACTTCTGAGTGCTAAGCATGTGCCCAGTACTCCTTCTTGTCCCTCTATTTGGCTACTTACCACATTCTAATTTATTATCACTGTTAATCCATGGGTCTTGCATATTATAAACCACTAATTATAAACTCCTGAGGGCAAGGCCTGTGTATATTCCTCCCTGCATCCTGCTCAGCACGCAGCACAGAGCTCAGCATCCAGGCCAGGGGCAGTTGTTCCTGCAGGAAAAGTAATGGTCAGGAAGGAAGGCCTCCAGGTTCCATTCCCAACCTTCCCACTACCACCAGCACACGGTCGTAGAAAAGCCTTTCATGATCTGGCCCCATCACCCATGCAGACTCATCACCTCTTACTCTGTTCTTTAGCAATTCTGAACTCGTGCATCTCAAGAACTAGTAAATCCCAAAACACACCTTACTTTTTACATTTCCACGCCCTCGCCCACATCTCAAGACTGGTAGCCCATATTGTGCCCTTGTGGGAATTAGGAAAAGGTGCCACTTCCTCCTAGTGCGGGCTAGATTCCAGACCCCACTCATCCCTTGGCCTGGCACCATACTGCACTGACCAGCCTGCATACCATTTCCATAACCTGGAACAAACACGCTGGCCCACCTAGCAAACCCCTCCTCGTCTATCAGGCCACAGCTCAAAGGCTTCCTTCTTTGTGAAGTCATCTTCAGATACCCTGGCAGGTTTCACTGGTTTCTCTGCTCAGCCTCCATTGCTTTTTGAACAGCCTCCATTAAAACAATTATCTTTTTTAAATTGTGGCTTTTGGCCAGGTGCTGTGGCTCATGCTTATAATCCCAGTACTTTGGGAAGCTGGGACGGGCAGATCACTTGAGCCCAGGAGTTCAAGACCAGCCTGGGCAACATGGCAGGACCCTGTCTCTACCAAAAATACAAAAAATGAGCCAGGTGTGGGGGTACGCTTGGTCCCAGCTACTCAGAAGGCCGAAGTGGGAGGATCGCTTGAGCCTGGGAGGCAGAGGTTGCAGTGAGCCGAGATCTTGCCACTGCACTCCAGCCTGGGTGACCAGTGAGACCCCATCTCAAAAAAATTTTAAAAAAAGGAATTGTGGGTTTTTTCCCCTACATACTTCCTTACCTCGTAAGATTATCCTCAGTGAATTTTCCTCTTTTATTTCTTATACAAAGCCCAGTTCCTAACACATAGGAAGTGATTGATAAACTTGAATGAATGAATGAATGGACAGTTTTCCTCTCTGGTTCTCAGGTTATTTGTCTGAGAATAAAGGAATCAGAATAAAAGATACCTGAAGTTCCTGCCAACTCTAAAATTCTTTTTTCCAATATACATTAAGCAAATATTAGTTAAGCAAATAACCAATACCTCCCAAAAGAAAATCCCTTTAAAGGTATGCCTTGAAAGAGCCTGAATCCATTTGTTTAAGTTTTCTTCTAGAAGCAGTTCGGTATGAGTTTTTGGAACCTCTTAAATGTTTTGCCTTGCCTCTGGAAACTTTCAGAGACCATCTGAGATAAACCAAAAATAGAGTTTAAGAAGAATTGCTTTAGGAAATCCTTCCAGAGAGCGTCTTGTCTTTCATCTCATTCAGATCCCTCAAATTAGGCAATTTGGAGACGATCTCTGTCTTGAAATTATGTAAATTACCCATCTCTGTTATTTGTCTTTCTGGGATATTTTCAAAAAAGGAACGTCTGTTTCTTGACACAAGGCAACTCTTTACACATCTTCCAGGCTAACACTAACATTACTTCTCTCATGAGAAGAAATTTTACCTTGTGTCCTTTCTTCCTCTACAGAGAGGCTGGCCTTAAGTGGACACTGTCAACCTCCTCAGACAGCAGCAATTCTATCTGAGGGCTTCAAGCCCCTGAGAAACTAATAGGACCAGAGATCTAGAAGTGGAGCTTTTACAAACCATATGGGTTCCTGGATCCCCAGAGTTCACAAACTCTTAAAGTTCTATTCACAATATTGCAACATTGTATGCATTTGTATGTGGTTTTTTTTTTTTGTTGTTGTTGTTTTTTGTTGTTGTTGTTGTTGTTGTTTGAGATGGAGTCTTGCTCTGTCACCCAGGCTGGAGTGCAGTGGCGTGATCTCAGCTCACTGCAGCCTCTGCCTCCTGAGTTCAAGCAATTCTCCTGCCTTAGCCTCCCGAGTAGCTGTGATTACAGGTGTCTGCCATCATGCCTTGCTAATTTTTGTGCTTTTTAGTAGCGATGGGTTTTTGCCATGTTGGCCAGGCTGGTCTCAAACTCCTGACCTCAGGTGATCCAACTTGGCCTCGCAAAGTCCTGGGATTACAGGCATGAGCCACTGTGCCCAGCCACAGAAGCTTCTAAGTTTAGATCATGGCCAGGCATGGTGGCTCACTCGTGTAACCCTAGAACTTTGAGAGGCTGATGAGGTGGGAAGATTGCCTGCGGCCAGGGGAGTTTGAGACCATGGGTAACATAGCACCCTGTCCCTATTTTAATTTTAAAAAGAAAGAAAGATCAGGTCATGCTTTGGTGCATTCTTTTAGGTTATGTTAAAGACAGATTCCTCAACAGTTGCAGATAGGAGAGAAGCCTTGGGAGGATACCAGAAGCCTGGCACCTCTGCCCTTAAGTCTTTTTTTTCTATTAGAATACCATTTTATTTTATTTTTATACATTTAGGGAGTACAAGTGCAGTTTTGTTACATGGATATACTGAGTGGTGGTGAAGTCTGGGCTTTTAGCATAACTGTGATCCAAATAGTGTACATTGTACCCATTGGGTAATTTCTCAGCCCTCACCCACCTCCCACCCTCCCACCTTTCCAGGTCTCTGGTGTCCATGCACACACATTATTTAGCTCCCACTTAGAAATGAGAACATGCTGTCACTCATAGGCAGGTGTTGAACAATGAGAACACAGGGAGGGGAGCATCACACACTGGGGTCTGTGGGGGGGAACTGGGGGAGGGACAGCGGGGGGTGGGGAGTTGGCAAGGGATAACATGGGGAGCAATGCCAGATATAGGTGATGGGGAGGAAGGCAGCAAACCACATTGCCATGTATGTACCTATGCAACAATCCTGCACGTTCTTCACATGTACCCCAAAACCTAAAACGCAATAAAAAATATATATATATATAAAAAAAAGAAATGAGAACATGCAGTGTTTGACTCTGTCTCTGAATTGTTTCACTTAAGGTAATGGCCTCTAGTTCCATCCATATTGCTGCAAAAGATGTAATTTCATTCTTTTTAATGGCTGAGTAGTATTCCATGGTATAAATATGCCATATTTTCTTTATGCAGTCATCCACTGATGGGCCCTTAGGTTGATTCCATATCTCTGCTCTTGTAAACAGTGCTGCAATAAAGTTACCTTCAGAGTTACCAACAGCCTTGAAGCTACAACTGGGCTCCTGAGAGGGCAGCGTGAGCGTGAAGCGTGAAATCACTGTTCTGCCACAAGGGGGCACCCAAAGTCCAGACAGATGGGACGACAGGCATCCTGCCACCATTTGAATCAAGCCAGTAGAGGCTCCTTGGGCAGGGAGCCACAGCTTGAAGCTCCCAGTTATGCAAC
The DNA here is from genome assembly GCA_004027835.1 of Alouatta palliata. Taxonomy (NCBI): domain Eukaryota; kingdom Metazoa; phylum Chordata; class Mammalia; order Primates; family Atelidae; genus Alouatta; species Alouatta palliata. The sequence goes on along the minus strand of PVKV010038640.1, from coordinate 1,589 downwards.
TAACCCACAAGGCCCTTCTACCCCTTCCCCAGGGGGGCTTCACCAGCTCCTCTTAGGACAGAGTTTGTGTATGGTTCTTGCTGGCTTCAGTCCCTTCCCCAGAGGTAACCCTGGACCTCCCCTCCTCCCCGGGGATAATCTCTGCCCTGGATGTGTCAGATCCTGACCCTGCATGAACATGGCACGTGCTTCTGTTCTCCACTCCCTGGAGTTGCTCCTGAGACCGTGCTGGGTCCTGTCCAGTGCTCACGGGCATGAGCATGACTTCAGGGTTGTGAGCAGAGCCCTACAGAGATATGCATATGGCTATGGAGTGGTGACCTGCTGAGACAGAAGGAATAAGGAAAGGAACCAGTAGTCAGGCTGTAGCTTGAGGGTGCAGATTCCAGGCTTGAGGTGCTCTAGTGGGTGTACAGTTTGGACCCAGGAGGCAGTTTGCAAATCTAAACCCATCAAAGCACATGGATCCTTTCTTTTGATTAGTTGTCAACATGAAAAAAATTTTATTTTATTTATTATTATTATTATTTTTTGAGATGGAGTTTCACTCTTGTTGCCCAGGCTGGAGTGCAATGGCATGATCTTGGCTCACCACAACCTCTGCCTCACGGGTTCAAGCGATTCTCCTGCCTCAGCTTCCGGAGTGAGTAGCTGGGATTACAGGCATGCGCTACCACACCTGGCTAATTTTGTCTTTTTAGTAGAGACAGGGTTTCTCCACATTGGTCAGGCTGGTCTTGAACTCCTGACCTTAGGTGATCCACCCGCCTCGGCCTCCCAAAGTGCTAGGATTACAGGCATGAGCCATCCCACCCGGCAATTTTTTTTTTTTTTTAATTTTTAAAAGGGTTATAGACTTAGACACAATCAACTATTAAATTTCTGAATGTAATTTGAAACATTGAAGGGGACAATGTGCTAAACTGAGAGCTATGTAGATGTATGCAGGCCCAGTCTGGCTTCCTAGCCTCAAATCTGGCAAATACACAAGTTTAGCCTTCCTGAGAAGGTAACCACAGATCATGACCATACACTGCCCACTTGAGATAGTAAAACTGCTCCCCTCGTGGACAGGTGTTCTTTTAACCCCAGGAAAGTTTGGAATCAATCTTTGTCATGGCTTTTACCATCTCAACTTAGCTAAGATGAAACCGTACTTCTTGGAAATTAATCCCTGTATGGTTCTGGGTGAGGGTTGGCCACAAAAGACATGTAAGATTTGAGAGGTAGGAAAGCAGGATGGGAGCGGCGTCGTGCTCTGAGGCCAGCGTGGGGTGCCAGTCGTCTGCTGGCTCACCTTGTCTGCACGAATAGCAGTCAGACTAGCAGCTCTTCAGCTCCTGTCAGATCGCCTCTTTCCGCTTCTCTAATTCCCGGCCAGACATATGTGCAGCTCCATAGCAAGGAGTGCTAGGTCCTTCTGCAGACACCCATGCCATCGGGGTGGGTGGTGGTGAAGCACAGACACAGGCTCCAGGTGGTCTTTGCCCTTCCTCCACTTCACATCCAGTGCTTCTCCCAACTCCTCAGTCCCATCACAGATGCAGAGGCCTCCAAAGACTCCCTCACCAGCTGCCATGATTGATTAA
>PVKV010038638.1:0-13736 GCA_004027835.1 Alouatta palliata | reverse complement strand
CTTTGGGAGGCCGAGGCGGGTGGATCACGAGGTCAAGAGATCGAGACCATCCTGGTCAACACGATGAAACCCCGTCTCTACTAAAAATACAAAAATTAGCTGGGCATGGTGGCACGTGCCTGTAGTCCCAGCTACTCGGGAGGCTGAGGCAGGAGAATTGCTTGAACCCAGGAGGCGGAGGTTGCGGTGAGCCGAGATCACACCATTGCACTCCAGCCTGAGTGCAACAAGAGCGAAACTCTGTCTCTAAATAAATAAATAAATAAATAAATAAATAAATAAATAAATAAATAAAGGGGGGCTTTATTTTGGTTTGCTTCAAACATCAGAGTGAGAAGTTTATATCTAAGTCATCCACAAATTTTTGAATCCAGTTTTTTTCACCAAAATTCAAGTTTGTCACAATCGTAAGCAATAAGACTTTGACTTAAGATTTTCTACATTTTTATCTAAAATAAGTTATCTTGACCACTTATTCTTAAACATCCAATTTTAGTAATTATTCTACCATCTTATTTCATTTTTCTCAAGAAAGGAGAGTAGGTTTTTACAAGCAAAAATAATGAATGAGTGCTCATTTATTATCCTTTCTTGAAAATATTCATGCTAGGTTTTCCTTTGTTTTCTTCCGAACAATGACTTTTAAAAGAAAATAACTGATGGAAAAACAAAGTGAAAGTCTTGTCTCAGAATTTAGTTCAGTGTCAGAGTGATGTATGCTCGTTTTACCTTAGGCAGAGAGAGTGGCTGCGGTGAGATTCTGATTTGGTGGGTGGCTTAGGTTAGGATTCAGGACTCATTCAGCTGAGCTGAAGTTGCAGTGTGACTTGCTCGGCCACTCTGGGCTTGAAGCTGGCTAAAGGCAGGAATGGTGGGAGGCGTAGTAGAGCAGGCTTTAGAGCACACAGATGTTCACCTAAAGGACAGAAAACTGCTCTGCCCTTTCGACTAGCCTCAACTTCCTGGCTCACCTAACAGCCGCCAAATCCACAGCAACCTTATCAGCAATGATTTATCAGAGACTGAACTGTTCATTTTATTTCTCTGAATAGGACCCTCCATCTTTCCAGCCTTCTATTAGTCTGTACTAAGGATTCAGAAAAAGGCAGGTGCTAGCAGGGATGGGATGCTGATGGCCTTATCTGACAGGAGAGGTATCTATTACATGACTGGCTCTGTTCCCTGCTCAACCACTTAGGTGTAGTGAGGCCATAGATAAATTATTTTATCTGTCTCTGCTTTCATTTCTGTATCTGTAATCTGCAGATAATAGAGTTATACGTACTCCTTACACACTTTAGTGACACCCTTGTGAAGATAAATTGAGGTTGAATTGTAATGTGTCTGCAAAGTCCCAAGAGCTTTGGGAATAAAGGCTATCTATAAATAAAAATGTATTATGAATGCCTGAATTTTAATAAAAGCTTTTATATTTTACCCTCATGGCACTTTAGAAAGTCATAACTGTTGAATATTGAACAGATCTTTTTTTTTCTCTCTCCACCCTGCCTGAAATAACACTTTCTAAACTAAGTTAGATCCTGGAGATATACATAAAGAAGATAAAGTTTGTTTCTGTGCTTCCAGGTTTCCCATTTTGCCCTGTTTTCCTTCTCAGGATGATACATTTATACTACTATTCCAAATGGGTTTAGGACTTACAATGACTTTTTACCCCCATTGAAATACACTCTCAGTCAAAAATTCAATAAACTTATCGATTTGGACATAACTGACTGACAAGCCTAATATGTTATCTTTCAGTATTTTTAATCTTTTAAACCAGGACATTCTTTAGCCAAAGGATTTAATCTAAAGTGGAAGTTTGGGTTTGAATCTAAGAATGGAGTAGAGGCGTTGATGCTGACAGGGACAAGGAAAGAAGGCAAGTAAGTTGAAGCTGCTTCTTTTTTTTTTTTTTTTTTTTGGAGATGTGGTCTTGCTCTGTCACTCAGGCTGGAGTACAGTAGTGTGATCTTGGCTGTCTGCAGCCTCTGCCTCTCAGGTTCCAGTGATTCTCCTGCCTCAGCCTCCCAGGTAGCTGGGATTACAGGCATGTGCCACCATGCCTGGCTAATTTTTTTTGTATTTTAATAGAGATGGGTTTTCACCATGTTGGCCAGGCTGGTCTTGAACTCCTGATCTCAGGTAATCTGCCTGAAAGTGCTGGGATTATAGGCATGAGCCACTGCACCCAAACCATAAGTTGGAGCTTCTGAAATCTTACCAGATAGATACAGGCATTAAAAAATAACTCCAATGTCAAATGCTTTATATATAATCAGGCATAATGAAGAATACTAGGGAATGCAACCCTCACTGAAGTAGATATTATTTGTTACATTTTATAGATGAGGGTACTGAGGCTTGAAGAAGTTAAATAAGAAAGTAGCTGAGCTGAGCTCAAACAAGCTTGCTTGAGTCCAAAATAGTTTTCCTGCCATGTAGAATAACAAAACATATCATAAATACGTAGAACTATATCTGGGATTAAGTTTGGACTCAACTTGTTTTGATCCTTTGATGCTAGACAAGCACACTTTTTTTTTGGTGCTAGCAGTCTCGATGTCCCTGATTGTAATTTTTTTGGTGTGGGACTGAGTTTCACTCTTGCTGCCCGGGACGGAGTTTCACTCTTGCTGCCCAGGCCGGAGTACAATGGTGAGATCTCGGCTCACTGCAGCCTCCTCCTCCCAGATCAAGTGATTGTCCTGCCTCAGCCTCCCAAGTAGATGGGATTACAGGCATGCACCACCACGCCCAGCTAATTTTGGATTTTTAGTAGAGACAGGTTTTCACCATATTGGTCAGGCTGGTCTCAAACTCCCGACCTCAAGTCATCTTCCCGCCTTGGCCTCTTAAAGTGCTGGGATCACAGGTGTGAGCCACTGTACCTGGCCCTTGACTATCATTTTTGCCACTAAAATACACATACGTGTTCTCTGGAAACAATTATATCGTGGTAAAATGTCAAGATAAGTCTTTGGTATATTCCAAATGCTTTTCAGTATATTACCAAGTTTAGTAATAAATATATTTTAATTAAAAATCAGAAAAACATTGCCAATGCTGTAATAATGCATTTATGTACAACCCAATCTGGAAACCTTTTCTTTATTATCAGTTTCTTTGATGTGTGCAGCATTTCTGTTGAATAGTGTATTTTCTTAGTTCCCTTGATACTTCTTAAGCCACTTTCCCTGATTTTTTTTTTTTGCTGCCTTTTCTTTCTCTTTAATGTGCTTGTCTCTCAGAACTCTTATATCAGAATTCTGCTATTTTTTTCTATTCCCAATACTCCTTAAGTATGCATCATTTCTTATAGTCTCAACTACAGTCTTTATGTTGGTTTTTGTTTCTCTCCAACATGAATCTTGATTCAGGCAATTCAAGCTTAGATTTCCATTCGTTTTTCTTGCTTTTCTCTGTATTTATGTTCAACATACACACACTCACACACACACACACACACACACACACACACTCTCACACACACACTCACCAGTTCAGTCCAAGCTCTGTGTTGCCCACGATATGGTACATTACTATAACACAGAATTCCTCATCTTTGCATTTTTTCCCTATCATTTCAAAAAATTAAAATAGCAGACATATACATGAAAAGTAATTTCCTAATAAAGTTAGTGATACCTACATACCGAAGTTTATCAGTAAAAATTAATAACTAGCATTAACTAAGCGGAGCCATTATCAAGCTATAAGTGTATCATTTGGTTTTCTTATGCTGTCTTCTCCTACCCATGGATTCTCTTCTCATTTACTGTTCTTTGTTCACTGTCATTTAATGACTCGGCTGCCTGTCAACAAGAGTATTAATTGGGGCCATTGATGACATGTCCTCTTGTCACATCTGCTCACTCCACTGCCATGACTCTGGTCATTCGATCTTTGATCTAGCACTCTCCCTAATCTAGATAAATTTTAGAATTTTTCAGGCTTCACTGTGTCAAGTTTAAAATCTCTGGTATTATTTATTAATATCCTTCTCTCTAACTCTGTCATAAAGTGGAGGGACAGTCCTTATATCATTAACTGCCTCCTTTTCTTTTAAAATTTGATGGCTTCCATTTTCCTAGGACATACTAAGATTATTTAAAGGAGAAAATAGTTTAAAATATGTTTAATTATAAGTTGTGTGGTCTGTTTCTCCACATAGCAAATACCTTATCAAATTTTCCCTTTACAAGTAGTTTTGTTTCAATAAAAAATAGTTTGCAAATTATCTTTTGTTGTTTCACTTTCATCTCTAGAATGAATATTCTATCAGTTACCCTAACTGTGATCAACAGAAACTGACTACTGTTAACTTAAACCAAAGTACATTTATTTAGGACCTTCATGGTAGGGGAAGGGTTGGATATGGTGCTTGTGTATGTGGGGACAACAGGCTAGGAGGCTGCAAGACAAGGCTTGTGAACAGAGAGGAGCCAAAGAGGATTTAGAAAACCAGGAAGCAGGAAGAACAGAACCATCTCATGGCAAAACTTGTCTGGATAGCATATCCCTTCTTTTTTATTGCCACTGAAACGAAACCAACTCTACAATGTTTTTTTCATTCTTGTATCATTCACTCAATATTCATTGTCCCAGAAGAGAGAGAACTGATTGGCTGGGGTTAAGTCATATAACTCACTCTTGGGACTACCAGAAAAAGGATCTGGAACACTTGGTTTCCAAAGACAGGCAATTGCCTTTACTGCCATGACCACGTACAATGAGGAAGGGGCATTTTCCTAAAAGGAAATCAGGGGAAAGTGAATGGATTGAGCAACCAGTAAAGACTAACGTCCATGAAGGAACTAATATTTTTTGGTTGAGTTTTTCACCAGTTGAAATATTGTAGGGAGGGAGAGTCTAAATAGAACTTTATAAATCATAGGAAATAATAATTTGGTTTTTTTTTTTGAGGCAATGTCTTGCTCTGTCATCTAGGCTGGAGTTCAGCGGTGGCATCATGGCTTGCTGTGGCCTCAAACTCCTGCGCTCAAACCATCCTCCTCCCTCAGCCTACCAACCATGCCTAACTAATTTTTCTTTTCTTTAAGATTTTTGTACAGATGATTTTTCTATGTTGCCCAGGCTGGGTTTAAACTCCTGGCCTCAAGCAATTCCCCAAATCCTGGGATTGCAGGTGTCACCCACTGCCTCCAGCTTTGAGGAAATAATCAAGGAAATAATTTTAAATAACAGTATGTCTGCCCAACAAGAATTTAAAATAGTATATATAAACAAGTAATTCCCAAATGAGCATAAGAGATAGTTTCTTTGTTTTTTTCCATTGTCTTTTATATTACATATAGGGTGCTGTTGAGATGTAGAAAAGGAAGAGAGAGGAGAGGGAATAAATTTGAATGGGAGAAAAAGACAAGAGAGGCAACATGGGGAACAGATATGGGTATGTCAGCATTTTACATGTGTCATCTGTAGGTCTAATTCTAGTTCTGTGGACACTTACAATTGCTTTTCAAACCTTTCAGAGCATCTGCTTTATCTTTTCTCTGTCCAACTTCCATCTTTCTCTCTAGTAGCTAGTGTTTTCTGCATATTGGTTCAAGCATTCATATTGGTGGAAAAGCCACATATTTTTACTCTCCACTCTTCTCGTAAGCATTTTTTCTTCCCATCGGAGCCATTTTGTACATGCTGCTCATGGGTTCCAGTGGTAATAAAGATTCATTTTTCATAAAGGAACATCAAAATTAAGAGAATTGTAAAACCATTCAGCATCCATCATTCTTTTTTATAGTTAGCAAGAATGGGCTGAGGGCAAGATAAAGCACATATATTTCTGACATCTTCTCTTTGAATTCCTTTTTTTTTTTTTGGATACAGATGACAAGGAAGATTTGGCTGTTTCTTGTCTAATTTGACAAGCTGAGTATTGTCAGGCAGATGTCTTCATTAAATCTGTGTAGGAAGAGGGAAGAGAATCAAAGGCAAGAAGTGGTGAGCTTTCCTTATGGTACTCTGGATAGGGGTCAGATATCTTGCAGGCTGATCTGTGAGTACAAGGGTAGTGTATAGTGTTTTGTGTAAAATAATATTTTTAGGATTAAAAACACCGGTGGCAATCATCTGTTGGGTCCTAACACCTCATTTTGTAGTCTTGGAATACGCAGCGTTATGACCCACTTCAGGAAGCAGTAACAATGGCAGTATTAGGTCATGAAGCATAGCAGAGGGGTATATGGTGAGGTTACTCACGGTTGGGGAAGGCTGAAAATGAGCTGGTGTAACATCTTCACCTGTAGTGAGGTTTGATCTAAAAGACGTCTTCCAGTTAAGTTATTTCTGTAAACAATACATATTTAATTTCAACCTTGTCCATTCCATGCAGAGGAGATAACTATCTGATGGTGACCTCCTTAGCCACTGAGTATTCCTCTTTTCCCTTTTTCCATCTCTACTCCCTGTTGGAAGCTCAGTGAAATCTTCCCTCTGTAGTTTCTTACATTGCTTCTTTTATGTTCCTAAAAATTTTCAAATCCCCCTTCTCAGGATTTATGCTTATTTTTGGTTCTTTGGTTTTTTTCAACTTATCTCACATCCCTCACATAGATCATATTATAATGATTTCTTTAAGCAGCAAAGCATCTTAGCAACTCCTGAGTCAGCTTTCTTTCTGTAAGCAAGTAGGTTACCTCAGCAAGGCTGGATGAGAAAATGGCATCACAGCAAGAAGCTCATATTGTGCTAGTTAAGTACCAGCAATGACCAGTAGCATGCAATCAGAGACTGGAGATGAAACAACAGTGCAGCTATTTTGGACAAATTTCTGCTCTATGAATTCAGTTATACATTGTGATAACTACGATGCATCCTTGACAATTGACTGCAGGTGATCAAATTATGCCTCCCAATCGTCATGATAATGTAAGACATTATAAAAGCAGCAGCTATAAAATGCCATATGCTATCCGAGTAACCAGAGAATCAGGGTTAAGAGAACAGTGCTGCCAGGAAGAGCTATTTTTCTTTTCTTTCCTCCTTTCTTCTGTGTTTTTAGTGTTGGTTCCTTCCCAAACTACTAGAAAAATGCCTACTGTACATTCTGAGCACTGTGCATCTGACCCTTCTTCCTCTCTCCAAGTAGTACGAATTTTGAGAAACGAAGTAGAGAAAATGGCATAACACTTTGGAATAACACAAAGATATGGATCAGGGAGCATTGTCACATTTAAAAATGAATGATAGGAGGGATGAGGGAGGGAAGGAAGCAGTGGACAATGATACCTCATGTTAAAACACGGCGCATACAAATATGGAACAAAATAAATGTAATGTAAAGGGTTCTCACTTAAAATTACTTGTAATATGTCAGAAAACATTTGTCAATTTGTCAAAAGATGAAAGATAATGCACTTATTAATGTATCTAATCAAAAAGAATTTGTTGAACGTGCATAGGCCAGGTACTAAATTTAGTTGCTGGGAGATACAGCAGTGGACAAAGCAAAGTTCTTACTCTTATGGTGCCCATATCGCGGTGGTGGTAAGGAAAAACAGACAATAAGGGAATAAGTAAGGGCCGGGCACAGTGGTTCACGCCTGTTAATTCCAGCACTTTGGGAGGCTAAGGCGGGCAGATCACCTGAGATCAGGAGTTTGAGACCAGCCTGACCAACATGGAGAAACCCCTTCTCTACTAAGCAAATACAAAATTAGCTGGGCGTGGTGGTGCCTACCTGTAATCCCAGCTACTCAGGAGGCTGAGGCAGAAGAATTGCTTGAACCTGGGAGGTGGAGGTTGCAGTGAGCCAAGATCGTGATATTTGACTCCAGCCTGGGCAACAAGGGCAAAACTCTGTCTCAAAAAACAAAAAAAGTAAATAGATAGTATGTTAGATGGTGAGGAATACTAAATCAAGGAGGGGCACAAGGAGTAATGATAGTAGTGAGAAGCTAGTTATTTTACATAGAATTGTTCAAAAGAACCCCTAATGAGAAGATAGCAGAGATCTGAAGGAAGTGAAGGAGCCATCTATGTGGATATGTGGGGAAAGAGTGCGCAGCCAGAGGAAATGGCAAGTGCAAAATCCCCAAGGAAAGAGCATGCCTGGTGTATTTGAGGAAGAGCAATGAGACCCTGTGGCTGAGCCTGACAGATGTAAAGGAGCGTGGTGGGAGATGATGTCGGTAGATGGGTGGGTGGGTGAAGCAGGGCAGATCAGATCATGTAAATACTCAGGTAAAACCTGATGCTTTAGAAAATCTGGCTGCTATTTTGATATTACACTGTTGGGGCTGGGGAAAGGACAGAAGTAGGGAGACAGTATAATAATTGAAGCTAGAGATGATGTGATTTGAACCGGATGTCACATCAGTTGAGGTAGTGGAAAATGGCTGTTATAACTGAAATTACTGTGAACACTTATGGACAAGTCTTTGTAAGAACATAGGCTTACATTTCTCTTGGGTGAATACTCTGGAGTAGAATGGCTGGATCACATGATAAGTTTATATTTAAGATTTAAAAAAATTCCCAAACAGTTTCCAAAGTGATTGATCCAGCTTGCATTCTCATTACTGGTATGGGAGAGTTCTGGTAGCTCTATATCCTTGCTATCACTTCTTAGAATCTATTTTATTTTGGCAGTGCTAATAGGTATGTGGTGGTATCTCATTGTGGCTTTAATTTTCATTTCTCTAACAACTACAGAAGTAGAGTGTTATTCCATGTGCTTATTTGTCATCCACACATCTTCTCTGGTGAAATGCTGTTCAAATCTTTTGCCCATTAAGAAAAATAGAGTTTTTTGTTTTCTTACCGTTTTTTTTTTATGAGAATTCTTTATATAATCTGGATACACATCCTTATTAGACGTGTAATTTACAAACATTTTCTCTCAGTATTTTGCTTTTTAAAAAATTCTTTAAAGAGTGACTTTTGAAGAACTGTAGTTTTAAATTTGGAAATAAAAATTAAAAAAGAAAAAATTGGGTACTGAGCTTAATAACCAAATGATGTAATAATATGTACAACAAACCCCTGTGACATGTGTTTATCTGTGTAACAAACTTTCACATGTACCCCCAAACCTAAAATAAAAATTAAAAAAAGGAGAAACTTAAAAAAAACAAAGAAAAAAGCTGGGTCCAGTACCCAATCTAGGATCACATGCTGTACTTAGTTGTCATGTTTCTTTAGTCTCATTTTATCTGGAATCATTCTTCAATCTGCAGTAGTCACTCATGTCCTTGACATTTTAAAAGAATACAGGTCAGTTATTTTGTAGAATGTTTCTCAGTTTGAGATTAATGGTGTTTCTTTATGATTAGATTTGGGTTATGCATTTTTGGCTGGAATACTGTAATACAAAAGGGATATTGTTTACTTCTCAGTGCACTGTATCATGAGACACATGAATTTGATTCGTCTTAATACTGGTGATGTTAACGTTGATTACTCAGTGAAAGGGTTCTCCATTGCAAGCTTTCTATTTTTCTCCTTTTGATTAGCAAATATTTTCTGGGGAGATAGTATACTGTAGGACTAGGTAGATCTCTAATTCACCCACTAGTTTAAGTATTATTGATGACTTTTGCCTAAGTCAATTATCAGATTTGTCATATAAAAGCTTTTTTTCTTTTATTTTTCTGAGACAGTCTTACCCTGTTACCCGGGCTGGAGTACAGTGGCACAAACATGGCTCACTGCAGGCTTGACCTCCTGGGTTCAAGCAACACTCTCATCTCAGCCTCCCAGGTAGCTGGGACAACAGGCATGCACTGCCACACCCTAGTAATTAAACAAATTTTTTTTTGTAAAGACAGAGTCTCCCTGTGTTTCCCAAGTTCTTTTTGCTTTCTATATTAGTATGAATTCACGTATTTATATTTCCTTTAATGGGCTTTCATTTAATATAATTATTTCCTGCTGAAATGATTCCAGATCTGGATATATAAGACATTTTCAAACTGGCTCCTGTGTTTTTTTTTTTTTGGACATCCTCATCACTTTTGAACCAATTCCTTACTTTCTGCCACAATAAGATACGATTCATTTTATATTTTCTGGGTCCCAGGCTAGAATTAGTCATTTCTCCAAAGAACTGGTTCTTTTCAGTGAAAACTGTAGTTAGAAGTCAAAATCTAGGCACATTTTCATTGCTTTAGGGAAGTTATTACTTCTAGGATTTCCCAGAATACAGTGCTGAGAAATATGTATGCATGCACACATATGCACACCTATACCCCTTATGTATTTCTTTACCGCTCTCCCTCTTTAAAAATATGTACATTAAATATATGTTAAATATCTAACTACAGCTCATTGTCTTTAGAATGAAGGTGTAGTGTCAAAATGCCGTGTTAAAAAGTTGTAAGTATAGCTTGTCTCTTGCAGGTTTTGTTCCAGAACACCACAGTAAAATGAATATCACAATAAAGTGAGTCATGTAAAGTTTTTGTTTTCCAAGTGCATATATGAGTTACGTTTACACTATACTATAGTCTCTTCTGTGTAATAACATTATGTCCATAAAAAGCCAAGGTAAATATTTTCATTAAAAAATACTTTATTGGCCAGGCGTGGTGGCTCATGCCTGGAATCCCAACACTTTGGGATGCTGAGGCGGGTGGATCATTTGAGGTCAGGAGTTTGAGACCAGCTTGGCCAATATGATGAAATCCTGCTTCTATTAAAAATACAAAAATTAGCTAGGTGTGGTGGTGGGCACTTGTAATCCCAGCTACTTGGGAGGCCAAGGCAGGAGAATCACTGGAGCCAGGGGGATGGAGGTGCAGTGAGCCGAGATTGTGCCAATGCATTCCAGCCTTGGTGACACAGTGAGACTCCATCTCAAAAAAACAAAAAAATAAACAAACAAAAAACCAAAAACACGTTATTGCTAAAAATTGCTGGCAATCATCCGAACCTTCAGCAAGTCATAGTCTTTTTGTTGGATGAGGGTCTTGCCTCAGTGTTGATGGCTGCTAACTGATCAGGGTGGTGGTTGCTGACTATTGGGGTGGCTTTGGCAGTATCTTAACAGGACAACAATGAAGTTTGCCACATTGATTGACTGTTTTTTTCACAAAAGGAAAATGCCCTGTTGCTGCTTTATCAACTAAGTTCATGTAATCTTTTAAACTTTTTATTGTCATTTCAATAATGCTCACACATCTTTTCCAGGAGTAGATCCATCTCCAGAAATCACTTTCTTTGCTCATCCATAAGAAGCAACTCTCATCCATTCAAGTTTTGTCATGAAATTGCAAAAATTCAGTCACATCTTCAGGTTCCACTTCTAATTCTAGTTCCCTTGCTATTTCCACCATATCTGTACTTACTTCCTCCACTTGTCTTGAATGCCTCAAACTCATCTATGAGGACCAGAATAAACTTATTCCAAACTCCTTTTAATGTTGATTTTTTTGACTTTCTTCCTTGCATCACAAATTGCTCTTAATGGCATCCTAGAATGATGAATCCTTTCCAAAACATTTTCAATTTACTTTGTCCAGATCCATTAGAGGAATCACAAATCCATGGCAGCTATGGGCTTATGACATATATTTCTTTCTTTTTTTTTTTAAATTTTCAACTTTTATTTTAAGTTCAGGGGTACATGTGCAGGTGGTGCAGGTTTGTTATATAGGTAAACATGTGCCATGGTGGTTTGCTGCACAGATTATCCCATCACCTAGGTAGTAAGCCCAGCATTCATTAACTATTCTTCCTGATGCTCTCCTTTTCCTGCCATCCTAAGACAGGCCCAAGTGTGTGTTGTTTCCCCCATGTGTCCATGTGTTCTCATCATTCAGCTCCTGCTTATAAGTAAGAACCTGTAGTATTTGATTTTCTGTTCCTGCATTAGTTTGCTAAGGATAATGGCTTCCGGCTCTATCCACTTTCCTTCAAAGGACATGATCTCGCTCCCTTTTATGGTTGCATAGAATTCCATGGTGTATATGTACAACATTTTCTTTATACAGTCTATCATTGATGGGTGTTTAGGTTGATTCATGTCTTTGCTATTGTGAATAGTGCTGCAATAAACAAAGACATGTATGTGCCTTTATAATAGAATAATTTTTTGGGGGGGTATATATCCAGTAACAGGATTGCTGGGTCAAATAGTATTTCTGTCTCCAGGTTTTTGAGAAATCACCATACTGTATTCCACAATGGTTGAACTCATTTACATTTCCACCAACAGTGTAAATGCATTCCTATTTCTCTACAACCTTGCCAGCATCTTTTGTTTTTTGACTTTTTAATAATAGCTATGCTGACTGGTGTGAGACGGTATCTCATTGTGATTTTGATTTGCATTTCTGTAATGATCAGTGATGTTGAGCTTTTTTTCATGACATATATTTCTTAAATAACAAAACTTGAAAGTCACAATCACTTCTTGATTCATGGACTGTAGAATGGATGTTGGGTTAGCCAGCATGAAAACATTAATCTCCTTGTATGTCTCCATGAGAGCTTTGGGTAACCAGGTTTATTGTCAATGAGCAGTAATATTTTGAAAGAAAACTCTATTTGAGCAGTAGGTCTCAACAACGGACTTAAATATTCTGTAAACCATGCTGTAGACAGATGTGCTGCCATCCAGACTTTCTTGTTCCATTTACAAGAGTAATTCTTAAGGATTTCCAGAACAATAAATGAACATTGGTTGCAACTTAAAGCCATCAGCTGCTTTATCTCCTAAAAAGAGTCAGCCTGTTCTTTGAGGCTTTGAAGCCAGGAACTGACATCCCTCCATCTGTGAAAGTCTGAGATGGCATCTTCTTCCAATAGAAGAAGGCTGTTTTATCTACATTGAAAAATCTGTTGTTGGGTGTAATCTCCACCAACTATCTTAGTTAGATCTTTTGGATTACTAGCTGTAGCTTCTCCATCAGCAATTTCTGCTTTACCTTGTACTATTATGTTATGAAGACGGCTTCTTTTCTTAAAACTCATAAACCAACATCTGCTAGCTTCAAACTTTCCTCTGGATCTTCCTCACTTCTCTCAGCCTTCATGGGATTGAAGAGAGTTGGGGCCTGGCCCTGTGTTAGGATTTGGCTTAAGGGAATGTTTTGGCTGGTTTGATCTTCTCTCCAGACCACTAAAACTTTCTCCATCTCAATAAGGCTGTTTTGTTTTCTTACCATTCGTATGTTCACTGGAGTAGTACTTTTAATTTCCTTCAAGAATTTTTCCTTTGCATTCCCAGCTTGGCTAGCTGTTTGGCACAAGAGGCTGAGCTTTTGGCCTCTCTTGGCTTTTGTCAGGCCTTCCTCACTAAGCTTAACCATTTCTAGCTTTTGATTTAAAGTGAGACACATGGGATTCTTCTTTTCATTTGAGCACTTGGAGGCTACAGTAGGGTTATTACTTGACCTAGTTTCAATATTGTCCTGTCTCAGGGACTAGAGAGGCCTGAGGAGATGAAGAAAGACAGGGAATGGCTGGTCAGTGGAGCCATCAAAACACACACAACATTTATTGATTAAGTTCACTTTCTTTTTTTTTTTCTTTTTTTGAAGCGTTCCATATTTTATTTTATTTTATTTTATTTTTTAATATATATACTTTTTATTGCATTTTAGGTTTGGGGGTACATGTGAAGAACATGCAAGATTGTTACATAGGTACACACATGGCAGTGTGATTTGCTGCCTTCCTCCCCATCACCTATATCTGGTATTTCTCCCCATGCTATCCCTCCCCAACTCCCCACCCCCTGCTGTCCCTCCCCTTTTTCCCCCCAACAG